>WNWK01000342.1:282500-345000 GCA_009830355.1 Cherax destructor
TTGAGGAAACATTTCACCACACAGTGGCTTCATCAGTCCAATACAAAGGAGAATGGTGAAGAACATGAGGAGTTTGAGGTAATCAGCCCCTCAGCCTTGAGTCGATGTAATCAGTCCATCAATCTTGAAAAGATATATTGTACGTTATAATAAAATAATCAAATATTAGATGTCTCGTATCTTTAAACCTATAGCCAATAAGCATTTTTCAAGGTGATATTTGGATTCAGGACATGAAAATACATAAGAATTAACTAATCTCATTTAAAAAGCATACAACTTTTCAAAATTGGTGACCAGTGTAATAGGCTGAACAGTCGTGGTCCACGCATGTTGATACAGTGTGCTCCTGTTATCCACACGCTGCCCCCGCTCTTCACTGATATACATTTATACCTTTGAAGAGTTTCGAGAGTATCTACTCTCTGAGCCCGGCCATGGGCCAGGCTCGTCTGGTGCTTGCCTGGTCAACCAGGCTGTTGCTGCTGGAGGCCCGCTGCCCCACATATCCATCACAGCCTGGTTGATCTGGCACCTGGTGAAGATATTTGTCCAGTTTCCTCTTGAAGGCTTCTACACTGGTTCCAGCCGTGTTTCGGATATCTTCTGGTAACATGTTGAATAGTCTCGGACCCCGGATGTTAATACAGTGCTCCCGTATTGTCCCCACCGCACCCCTGCTCCTAACTGGGTTTATTTTACACTTTCTCCCATATCTCTCACTCCAGTATGTTGTTATGGCAGTGTGCAGATTTGGGACCAGGCCCTCAAGTACTTTCCATGTATATATTATCATGTATCTCTCTCTCCTCCGCTCCAATGAGTACATGTTCAAGACTTGAAGGCGTTCCCAATAATTTGTTTATTTTACACTTTTTCCCCCATATATCTCACTCCAGGAATGTGTTATGGTAGTGTGTAATTTGATACCTGGCCCTGAATACCTTCCAATATCCTACACTTGGGAGCACCAGTGATTTGAATATTACCACCACTGGCGTTATTAGACTTGTGAAACTTCTAGTTATCCATCCTAGCATTTCTCTTCTAGGTAGGTACAAAGAGGAAGCGCGTCTGCATCGCGCTCAACAGACGGAGGATCAAGCCTCCACCACGTCTTCCGCTGAATGACCCACAGGGATTTAGCGCTTATAATAAAATTAAATAACAATGCTGCGTTTGCACTGTTGCGTTAGCTAAATAACTGGTCATCCTGGTGCCAGGGATAACTGGCACAGTAGACTGATGGATCTTCAACTTTCTAACCAATCGAACACAAAGAGTAGTGGTAAACAGAGTTAAATCGGAAGCTGCCATAGTGAAGAGCTCTGTTCCACAAGGCACAGTACTCGCTCCTATCCTGTTCCTCATTCTCATATCAGGCATAGACAGAGATGTATCATCCTTTGCAGACGATACTAGGTTCTGCATGAGAGTGTCATCCATTGAGGACACGGCAAATCTAAAAGAAGATATAAACCAAGTTTTCCAATGGGCAATAGAGAACAATATGATGTTCAATGAAGACAAATTCCAACTACTCCGTTATGGAAAACTGGAGGAAATAATAGCTAGGACTGAGTATACTACAAACTCTAATCATACAATAGAGCGGAAAAGTAATGTGAAGGACCTGGGAGTGGTAATGTCCGAAGATCTCACCTTCAAGGACCACACCAATTCCACTATCACATCTGCGAGGAAACTAATAGGATGGATAATGAGGACATTCAAGACAAGAGATGCTAAGCCAATGATGATCCTTTTTAAATCGTTTATTCTCTCTAGCCTGGAATACTGCTGTACATTAACATCTCCATTCAAGGCAGGTCTAGAGAATGTACACAGAACTTTTACTGCACCGGAGCGCAGGAGAGAGAGATACATCATAATCTACACCTGGAAGATTCTGGAGGGACTGGTCCCTAATCTGCACACAGAAATCACTCCCCGCGAAAGCAAAAGACTTGGCAGGCGATGCAACATACCCCCAGTGAAAAGTAGGGACGCCACTGGTACACTAAGAGAATACACAATAAGTGTCCGGGGCCCAAGACTGTTCAACAGCCTCCCACGAGCCATAAGGGGAATTACCAATAAACCTCTGGTTGTCTTCAAGAGGGAGCTGGACAGATACCTAATGTCGGTGCCGGATCAGCCGGGCTGTGGTTCGTACGTTGGACTACGTGCGGCCAGCAGTAACAGCCTCGTTGATCAGGCCTTGATCCACCAGGAGGCCTGGTCATGGACCGTGCCGCGGGGGTGCTGATCCCCGGAATGCCCTCCAGGTAGACTCCAGGTAATACTGCCAAGGTTTTTACGCGTTCGTGAGGTTCTGTGAGATGATCCTACCATGTAATGCGTCCTGAATTCGTTCTGAATGTCATATCAAAGATGCTAGAAGTTTATCCCTTAAACAATATATTGTTTTCCACTGCCCATATGTATTTATAAATACACTGGTAGGTTACGTCTGGCAGGGGGGTCACACCCAGGAGTCGCTAAAATTCGTAGCAAAGTGTACGTTGGTTATTTACAGCGTGTGAGGAGGGCTGGGTTGTTCACCAGTGTGTTGTCTCTCCTGGGTTCAAGATAGAGAGTGGCACCTGCCTCTGATAAGAGTCTTGAGTGCCACGCTCCGTGGCACTGAGATGACAACAGAAATATCGCTCTCGTGAGCACAATCTTTCATTAAATCTGGCTTGATAACAGCTCGCGCGGCGTGTGACTACGGCGTGGCTGCGGCGTGGCTGCGGCGTGCGGCTGCGGCGTGTGGCCGCGGGGTACTACTGCGGGGACCTGCTGCGGCGTGCGGCTGCAGCGTGTGGCTGAGGAGTGCTGCTGCGGCGTGCGGCTGCGGCGTGCGGCTGCGGCTGAAATGTGTGACTGAGAGGTGCGGCTAAGGTCTGTGGTTGCAGAGTGTAACTGTGGGGATGCGGCTGCGGCATACTTCTGCGGGTGCAGCCTCACGAAGCTAGTGATAGCAGTTATCAGTGGCAGCCAGCACGCGTGTTATCTTCACTGTGGCTCTCTGAGACGAGTGTTATCTATGGCAGGCTAAGATGCCAGTGTTGTACACAACTACCAGTCAAGTGCTACCACAACCCCATCCAACTTTATCACTACCAACCGTCGTCACCACCACTACCACCACAACCACCATCACCAGCCAGGTTGTGGTTCGTATGTTGAACTACGTGTGACCAGCAGTAAAAATCTGACTGATCAAGGCCCTGATCCACCGGGAGGCCGGGGGCATTGACCCCTGGAACACCCCCAGGTAGATCACAATTTATCATTCTTGGATTCCAAGGATCATCACGCCCGCGGCCCGGTCCCAGACAAGACCTCCCAGTTGCTGACCTGATCGACCAGACTGCTGGTTCTGGCAGCACGCAGTCCAAAGTACGCACCACAGACCGGCAGGTCAGAAACTTACTTAAGAAACTTATTGGGTCTACTGTATGAGAAGGGGGTTGCAAAGGGGCCCCCATAACAATTTAAGCTTCAGGACCCCAAAAATGTACGTCCGCCAATGCTTGTCACGCCCCTTTCTCTATGCAGGTACTATGCAAAGTTTCTTGCTATCAGATACAGTGATTTCAGTGTAAGGGTTTGGGGTCAGTGCCTCCAGGATCTTCCAGGCGTAAATTATGACGTACCTTTCTCACCTACATTCCAGACAAACATATGACTGTCTTACCTGGAGTATACCTGGAGAGGGTTTCGGGGGTCAATGCCCCCGCGGCCCGGTCTGTGACTAGGCCTCATGGTGGATCAGGGCCTGATCAACCAGGCTGATCAAAAAGAAACTGGACAAGCTCTTCAAATCAGCTCCTGACCAGCCGGACCGGGGTTCGTACGTTGCATGGTGTGCGGCCAGCAGTAACAGCCTGGTTGATCAGGACTTGATCCACCGGGAGGCTTGGTCTGGAATCGGGTTGCGGGGGCGTTGACCTCCCCAGATATATCCTTCAGGTATCCATGTCATGCTAATGTTGTACTTGCGTGCTGTTAGCACCAATAGCCTGACTGATCAGTCCAGGAGGCCTGGGCCAGTACCGGGCCGCGGGGTCGCCGACCCCGTGAAACCTTCATGAGGTAATGAACACTGCTGCCGACCTCTGTTCCTACTTTCCAAACCTACCAGTGGTCCAACTACCTGTGGCCCAAGTACCTGTGGCTCAACTACCTGCGGTCCACCTACCTGTGGTCCAACTACTGGAACTGACCAACCAACCCATAAAAATCTCCTCAGCACTCAAATCCTTAATCCTTAGCCATACGCTACCCCTCCCATTCCCTTCCACAAGTCACCCTCTCCCATCCCCAGCCACACCCCCCTCCACACATCAACCCTCCCACTATCCGCCACACTCCCCTCCACACGTCACTACCACTGCATACAACCTGCCATCCTGAGAGATGGTAATTCCAATGTAATAGTAACTCCAATTCTGTTGGAGAGGAACTTTGAAAGCTGTCGTAACTGATGAACCTTTACTGGAATATCTGACAATATCCTCGTTGCCCTACTGAAGTCTCCCAGCTCAGACTAACACCTTTCAGTACTGTATGTGAGACCCACCCTGTGTAATGGAGTGTGTGTGTGTGTTCACCTAATTCACTTAATTGTGGTTGCAGGGGTCGAGTCACAGCTCCAGGCTCCGCCTCTTCACTGGTCGCTGTATGTTTGTATACTACAGGGGAATAGCATAGGCTAGCAGCACACTGCTGATGTATCAAATTCTGGTTAAAAAACCTAACATAAACCACTCCCTTACCTCTCAATATTCCACAGGTAGTAAGTAGGTCACCCCATTTAAAAAAAAAACACGTCCACTCCCATTCCCACACCCATGCACAAAGGTAACTCCATTCTAGGGTGATCCCCCACCCCATGAAGACATTCTCTCTGTCTCTTTTTCTCTCTCTCTCCCTGGGTCTCTCTCTCTCTCTCTCTCGCTCTCCCTGGGTCCTTCACCTGCGTTCTTGGTGTCGACCACAGACCTTCCTACCTGTACCCAGGAACACAAATGGTGACCACAGCGGCTGTAGACTTACAGACTTGTCTACTGGTTCAGTGGTTTGTGAAGAGTGGTTGGTGATGACTGGTCTGTGGAGAGTGGTTGGTGATGACTGGTTTGTGAAGAGTGGTTGACGATGTCTGGCTTGTGGAGAGTGGTTGGTGATGACTGGTCTGTGGAGAGTGGTTGGTGATGACTTATAAACATACGATATTGTTTTGATTTTCGCAACTGGCCTAAAAAAAAAATATATTGATTTTATTATTTTTTTTTTTTTGTAAGCAATCTTCATGGCCTGTTAGATTACGATACACTTCTGTTGGGTTTTCCATGTCACGAAGCCCGGCCCTGGACCAGGCTTGTCTGGTGTCCGCCTGGTCAACCAGGTAGGCTGCTAAACTTGCCAATTTCATCTCTTCTTCCCCTTAATTTTTTTCTCTCTCTCAGCACGATCACCTCGCTCGTGGCCAGCATGTTTGTGTGGTCATAAAACCGGTGTCCAGTGGTCGCTCTTAGACCGTGGTCACTCACCACCTGCTCATGGTCCATCGTGGTCACTCACCACCTGCTCGTGGTCCACCGTGGTCACTCACCACCACCAGGTCACTCTCACTGTCTCCTCTCCTCTCTTCTCCTTACTGATAGCTATCAAGGTCTCCCAAGATGGTGTTAAGTGGGAAAGTCTGGTGTTTTAAGTAGTGGTGACGGTAGTGAGGACTGGTGGTGATAGAGGCAGCGATCGTGGTAGTAATAACTACTCTAGTCGTGGTGGTGGTGGTAGCGGCAGTGATGGTAGTAGATGCTGTAACAACAGTGGTAGTGATGGTAGTAGATGTTGTAACAACAGTGGTAGTTATGGTGGTAGATGTTGTAACAGCAGTGATAGTGATGGTGGTAGATGTAACAGCAGTGATAGTGATGGTGGTAGATGTTGTAACAGCAGTGGTAGTGATGGTGGTAGATGTTGTAACAGCAGTGGTAGTGATGGTGGTACATGTTGTAACAGCAGTGATAGTGATGGTGGTAGATGTTGTAACAGCAGTGGTAGTGATGGTGGTAGATGTTGTAACAGCAGTGATAGTGATGGTGGTAGATGTTGTAACAGCAGTGATAGTGATGGCGGTAGATGTTGTAACAGCAGTGGTAGTGATGGTGGTAGATGTTGTAACAGCAGTGGTAGTGATGGTGGTACATGTTGTAACAGCAGTGATAGTGATGGTGGTAGATGTTGTAACAGCAGTGGTAGTGATGGTGGTAGATGTTGTAACAGCAGTGATAGTGATGGTGGTAGATGTTGTAACAGCAGTGGTAGTAATGGTAGTAGATGCTGTAACAGCAGTGGTAGTGATAGTGGTAGATGTTGTAACAGCAGTGGTAGTGATGTTAGTAGAACGTTACCTGCAGGTTACCTGGAGCTGCGCCACATTGTACCGGCTGACCGGTCCCAGACCTGTGGCACTAGTGGCACCGTCTAGGAAATCACTAAGACACAGACCTGAGAAAATTTCCCTTTAAGACCATAAAGTCTTAAGAGTCTGATCTGCCAATCTAGCACAGAGAAGCGCTAAAAACGAAAGGGTCATACAACACCGGGGAATAGAATAGGGTGGGAAGGGCTTGATCTGAGGAAGGGAAAAAGGTAGCTTTAATTCCCCTGATTAAAAGCCCTTCACATTAGTTTCATCTCAACGTTCGCAAGACTCGAGCTGATGTCCTCATACAGGTCAGTGGTATTTAGCCTGGGTACAATGCCCTCTGGGGGTATTAATCCCCTGGGGAGGCTAATTAATCCGGGGGTTACAATGCCCTCTGGGGGTATTACCCCCCCTGGGGAGGCTAATTAATCCGGGGGGGCTTGCCTTTTACGAGGATAAAAGGCTTTTTGCTCTGAACAGCTCCGAATAAATGCCTCTGTAGGGTGAAATGTTCTGCTGCCGACATGCATGAGAGACTGGTTGCACAACTGAGCTTTTTCACTGGGACAGCGTTTCGCCCTGAAGAGCTTTATGATAAAGCTCTCTACATAGCGAGACGTTGTCATAATATAAAGATCAGTTGTGCAACCCGGAGTTATAAAGTTGAAGATAACAGCTGATACAAGGTTTACATATTGTTTACCTGGAGTCGCTTCCGAAGGTCACCCCGGCCAGGTCTCAGACCAGGTCTCAGACCAGGTCTCCTGGTTGCTGGTCTGATCGACCAAGCTGGCAGTATCCTCCACCCGCAGTCCAACGTATGCATTACAACCCGGCTGATCAAGAACTGTTTTGGGGGAATCTGTCGAATTTCCTCTTGAAGACACCTTGCTCGGTTTTGCTGGTGATTCTCCCTCCCCTTATGACGGAGTGGAGGGTATTGAAGAGTCGTGGTTCCATAACGCTTAATGAGTTCTCTCTCAGCGTACTCATCGCTCCCCTGCGTTACATTGGGGGAATCCTGCACCGTCTGCCAAGCCTCTTGCGTTCATAAATAATAATTTCGGTGTGTAGGTCTGGGACCAATTCCCCCAGTATCTTCCACCTTTGATGAGTTTCGAGAGTTTTTTTCCTACTCCCGGAGTCCGGCTTTGGGCTAGGTTTGTCTAGTGCTTGCTTGGTCAACTAGGCTGTTGCTGTTGGCAGCCCAATGGTCCATATATCCGGACAGCTTGATTGAACTGGCTGCCACTTGGCGGAGATACTTGCTCAGTTCCAGGTGTATATTAACGCAGTTCAAATGACTTCAAGTGCTCCCAGTAATTTAGGTGTTTGACTGAGTTTATACCAGCTGTGAAAGTTCTCTGAACTTTCAATTCCATCTGCCTTGAAGGAGGCCGTTAGAACACAGCAATATTCCAACCTAGAGAGAATGAGTGACTTGAAGATTATCATCACTGGCTTGGCATCGCTTGTTTTAAAGGTTCTAGTTGTCCAACACTGTTGTGCACCTTGAACGTGAGATATATTGACATTATCACTCCAAGGTCTCTCACATTTGATTTACATTCTGAGTGGTTTGAGTCTGTGATGCTGGCGATCTTGGTCTTTATATCTGGTAAAGGTTTCAGGGAGCAGCGCCCCCGCGACCCGGTCTCCATCAAGGCTTAAAACAGAAACAGGAACACACTGTAGTGAAGGCAGGTAAATGTTAGTAAGATTTACCTGCCATCTAACGCATTCCTGAGACACAGAAAACCAGCAATCTTGCCAGCGTGCAAATCATTTAACATGCTTCCATATCACGACTTCATTAACGTTTTAGAACATCCTGCCCGGGTAATCCACTTTGACGATTTATCATCATGGACACCCCAAACTTTTTTTGGGGGGAGGGGAGGGGGGAGTTCCAAGATCCCGATTTTAAAAATATACACGCAATGCACATCCAGTCTACTTTTCTACTTGTAGTTGATTTCAGAGGGGTCGGTCCCAGAACAGGTTGGTGGAGGCTTGTTTAGTCAGGCTGTTGCTGCTTGCAGCACCATCACTCCGAAGACAAATCTCGGAAATTATTTTTTTTGGGGGGAAACGCAAAACATGCTCCCATAATCGTGAATATAAAACGCAATTTTTAAAAGTCTTGACTTCAAGTTAGATAAATGTCTCTCTTACACACACACACATACACACATACACACACACACACACACACACACAAAAGAAGACGTATGATAAAGCTCATGGAGCAGGGAGAGTGACCTAGTAGCGACCAGTGAAGAGGCAGGGCCAGGAGCTGTGACTCGACCCCTGCAGCCACAATTAAGTGAGTACACACACACACACACACATGCCGCCGACGAACCGATCATAAAATACTCAAGAATTTTCTGGCGTCAGGACACTGCCTGAAAAACTTACATTCCATGATACGCCTTCGTGACTGGCAACCATTTTTTTCCTGCCAGTATCTATCAGTAGTGCAGTGTGGAGGATGACCGTATCGCAACCCCTTGTGTACTCTCCTGAGGTGGTCTGGAAGCTCCACTCTCTGGAAGGCTGCCAGGTGGAAGGCTGCCAGGTGGAAGGCTGGGCTCTGTGTAACACTGGTTCTTGATAGCCTGACAAATTCTAGTTGCTGAGATATGGAAAAAAATAAGGACCTCAAAGGAGGAATCGTATGTAAAACACAAAAGAGTTATCCCATAGAAGAAGAAAACTTGCAAAAGACCTATGGACAATAATGTCAGCGGACTTATCTTGCCAAGAATACAATAAAACTATGAAGCCAATGCTGCGGAGGCTAAGACAATGGTAGGATGGATAATGAGAACTTTCGAAACCTGAGAAATAACGTCAGTGCTCACACTAAATCACTTGTGCTCTCTCTCTCGCCTGGAGTACTGCTCAGTGTTGACAGCTCCGTTTAAAGTGAGTGAGATAATTACCTATGACCTGTTTCGATAGTTTTCCTACTTCCACTGCCCGGCCCTGGGTCAGGCCTTACCCTTGATTACGTGGTCATCCAGACTGTTGAAGTTGGCGGCCAGCTGGCCCACATATCCGTCACAGCCTGGTTGGTCTGGCAATATTTCTGATATCTGCTGCTAGCAAGTTTAAAAATCTAGGACCACCCATGTTGATTAAGCGCTCTCGTATTGTACCCGTAGCTCCCCTACATATCACGGGGTCTATTTTACACTTCCTCGTCTGTTACTTGCCTCTTCAACCACCAACAGTGTTGGTGGTCCTCACCAACACAGTGTTGGGGAGTCACACACGGGCGGAGGCGCCCTTCATTGTCTGCCGCTCTGATTGCCTCCTACCTGTGTGGCTGGCCCAAAGGAGTCAATCAGAATGCCTCTCGGGGTCGACTTTATCCTCGCACCACCGTAAATAACGAGCGTATTGTTCCCGACGAATTAAAGAGGCTGCCGGTTTATCGCCCCGCTGCCAGACGCTACTGCCTCTTTTAATTTGATTATTGATCGTTAACTGCGGATAATTTTTGGATAACAGATGGTGTAAATTACAGAAAATTTAGATATAAAACACGTGTGCAGTGTCTACCTGGAGGGTGTTCCGGGGGTCAACGCCCCCGCGGCCTATTCTTTGACCAGGCAAAACGTATATATCATGAATTTTAGACAATTTTACTTAAAATAAAGTTGCGCCATTTAAGATTGATAATGTTAATTTCTGTAGGTTAGATGGTTCAAAAATGAACGCACGGAAGTGCTTTATAAAAACGAATGGTATACTTTGAGGACTGTTTGTTGTCAGGCTGGGCCAGATGAACCAGGCTGTGACGGTTATGTGAGCCGGCGGGCCAGGAACAGCCTGGTCCACCGGGCAAGTCAACAAGAAGGCCTGGCACCTGACAGGGCCACGGGTGTCTACCTACCTTCCTGGTAAACTCCCGAAACAGGTCACACGTGAAGTCATAGGTAGGCACCCTCGGAAGCCCCTTCAGGTAACCTGCAGATAAGGCTCTGTACACCTGAGCGATCATGAACCTGCCAGGTAGCAACGCGTACATGTTTACTGGTCAACCTGTGCAACAACAACAACGAAAAAAAAACATAGTATAGCTCTTTTCTTTTCCTTCTTCGTCAAAACAAACTTGTAACAGCTGACAAAATTCTTCCACAGTCGTAAAAACTAGTAAGCATCAAGATAACAGCCGTGAGTATAAGTAATGATGTAAAAATGATGAAACTCGAGGCTTGCCAAAATAATCTCGACCTCCCAAACGAGCGGCCCTCTAGTGTCGAATATCACGAGAGGAAAAATGTCGAGAATTTATGTACGTCGCCGGGAGGAGGTTGAAGGGTGAGCTCCAGTTTTTGTTGGTAGTGCTCGCTCCCGTCTGGCCCCGGTCCTTCCCTCGTACCACACACTAAGGCTCCTGGGACAGGTCTCCCTCCGTCTGGCCTTGGTCCTTCACATGTACCACACACCAAGGTTCCTGGGACAGGTCTCCCTCCGTCTGGCCCCGGTCCTTCACATGAACCACGCACACCAAGGCTTCTGTTACAGGTCTCCCTCCGTCTGGCCCCGGTCCTTCACATGTACCACACACCAAGGCTCCTGGGACAGGTCTCCCTCCGTCTGGTCCCGGTCCTTCACATGTACCACACACCAAGGTTCCTGGGACAGGTCTCCCTCCGTCTGGCCCCGGTCCTTCACATGTACCACACACCAAGGTTCCTGGGACAGGTCTCCCTCCGTCTGGCCCCGGTCCTTCACATGTACCACACACCAAGGTTCCTGGGACAGGTCTCCCTCCGTCTGGCCCCGGTCCTTCACATGTACCACACACCAAGGTTCCTGGGACAGGTCTCCCTCCGTCTGGCCCCGGTCCTTCACATGTACCACACACCAAGGCTTCTGGGACAGGTGTCCTTCCGTCTGGACCCGTCACTTACCACTTGCCCACCTGGTGGAACAGACCATTCTCAGAGACGGTAATTCCTAAGTAACAGTAACTTCATTTGGAACGAAACCTTTGAGGCTGGAGGAGTTATCGAATCCACAGTGGAATACTTCATACCTGGAGTATACCTAGAAGGGGTTTCGGGGGTCAACGCCCCCGCTTAATAATAATAATAACGTTGTTGATTACGTAGTTAATGTTGGTGATGACGCAGTTAATGACATAGTGACGTTGTTGACGTAGTTAATTACGTTGCTGATGACGTAGTGACCAGTGGGTTAAGATAGGGTCCACTAACGTCTCCACCGGAGGGTTAAGATAGGGGCAACCAACGTCTCCAGAAGTGGGTTAAGATAGGAGCAACCAACGTCTCCAGCAGAGGGTTAAGATAGGGGCAACCAACGTCTCCAGCAGTGGGTTAAGATAGGGGCAACCAATGTCTCCAGCAGTGGGTTACGATAGGGGCAACCAACGTCTCCAGCAGTGGGTTAAGATAGGGGCAACCAACGTCTCCAGCAGTGGGTTAAGATAGGGGCAACCAACGTCTCCAGCAGTGGGTTAAGATAGGGGCAACCAACGTCTCCAGCAGTGGGTTAAGATAGGGGCAACCAACGTCTCCAGCAGTGGGTTAAGAATAGGGGCAACCAACGTCTCCAGCAGTGGGTTAAGATAGGGCAACCAACGTCTCCAGCAGTGGGTTAAGATAGGGCAACCAACGTCTCCAGCAGTGGGTTAAGATAGGGGCAACCAACGTCTCCAGCAGTGGGTTAAGATAGGGGCAACCAACGTCTCCAGCAGTGGGTTAATTAAGATAGGGGCAACCAACGTCTCCAGCAGTGGGTTAAGATAGGGGCAACCAACGTCTCCAGCAGTGGGTTAAGATAGGGGCAACCAACGTCTCCAGCAGTGGGTTAAGATAGGGGCAACCAACGTCTCCAGCAGTGGGTTGAGATAGGGGCGACCAACGTCTCCAGCAGTGGGTTAAGATAGGGGCAACCAACGTCTCCAGCAGTGGGTTAAGATAGGGCAACCAACGTCTCCAGCAGTGGGTTAAGATAGGGGCAACCAACGTCTCCAGCAGTGGGTTAAGATAGGGGCAACCAACGTCTCCAGCAGTGGGTTAAGATAGGGGCAACCAACGTCTCCAGCAGTGGGTTGAGATAGGGGCAGCCAACGTCTCCAGCAGTGGGTTAAGATAGGGAACCAACGTCTCCAGCAGTGGGTTAAGATAGGGGCAACCAACGTCTCCAGCAGTGGGTTAAGATAGGGGCAACCAACGTCTCCAGCAGTGGGTTGAGATAGGGGCGACCAACGTCTCCAGCAGTGGGTTAAGATAGGGGCAACCAACGTCTCCAGCAGTGGGTTAAGATAGGGGCAACCAACGTCTCCAGCAGTGGGTTAAGATAGGGGCAACCAACGTCTCCAGCAGTGGGTTAGATAGGGCACCAACGTCTCCAGCAGTGGGTTAAGATAGGGGCAACCAACGTCTCCAGCAGTGGGTTAAGATAGGGCACCAACGTCTCCAGCAGTGGGTTAAGATAGGGGCAACCAACGTCTCCAGCAGTGGGTTAAGATAGGGGCAACCAACGTCTCCAGCAGTGGGTTAAGATAGGGGCAACCAACGTCTCCAGCAGTGGGTTAAGATAGGGGCAACCAACGTCTCCAGCAGTGGGTTAAGATAGGGGCAACCAACGTCTCCAGCAGTGGGTTAAGATAGGGTCCACCACCTTTTTAGCTCGGCTTGTCCTTCCAGCGCCGGCTGCTGAAATAATCTCCCAAAATCCCCGACTTTAATCCCCAGTACCACATCTCCCTCACACGCCACCCGCAGGCCGCACCATGCCGCCGCCTGGCCCGTGTGTGTTGCCGCAGTCTGACCCCGTGGGTGTTGCCGCAGTCTGACCCCGTGGATGTTGCCGCAGTCCGACCCCGTAGATGTTGCCGTAGTTTGACCCCATGGGTGTTGCCACAGCCTGACCCCGTGGGTGTTGCTGCAGTCTAAGAGAGAGAGAGAGAGAGAGAGAGAGAGAGAGAGAGAGAGAGAGAGAGAGAGAGAGAGAGAGAGAGAGAGAGAGAGAATTACCTGCGGCTTATTTACAAGGGATACATTATTCAGATTTCTTGTAAATGAAAACTGATACCTGAAGGCTAGTTTCGGAAGGGGGGTCAACGTCCCCTTACCATGGACCGGTCCCAGACCAGGTCTCCCGGTGTATAATTTCCAGCTCTTCACAAAGTGTATAAATATACTATGGATGTACACCTGAACACTTAGTACAGACGTTCTTCAAGAGCGGTGAGAAAAACTCTCGAAACTGGTCATGGGTATATCACAGGTAAATACTTTATTTATAAACCTTTATTGGTATAAATGCCCGTAAATTCCACGTTAATAAGTTTTAGATTAAAAGAAGTTCCGTTGAGTTTTTCGACATTTCTGACACATGCTATCAACAGGTTGAACAGTCTTGGGGTACGGATGTTGACATAGTGTTCTCTAATGGTGCGCGTAGCTTCCCTATTTTTCACGGGATATATACACTTTCATACCTCTCGCTCCGCTAAGATATTAGCTACTGTGTTCTCTAGTGGGTTGAAAGGACTTGTGGATCACGAGAAACATTTATAAGTGTAGGTGGAACCTACACTTATAAATGAGGTATAAGCCAGTCAGGTCCAACTCACACCCACTCAAGTATTTGTCATTCCACTTACAAGTTAAAGGCTCTTGAAATCTTGCCTTGACAGAGAGAAAATATTTCCACACAAGGTACTCAGCCGGTTTTGAGGGCATCTTGCCTTGGTGGACCAGCTGGTCGTTCCATCACCCAGGCCACGAGTTCTCACACAGTGTCAGTGGGAACAATTAGCGAACTTGTAACCAAGACGCAGAGGGTAATCCCCTGGGAATTATATCCGTAAACACGAGACTGAAGGGCTGTGTGTGTGTGTGTGTGTGTGTGTGTGTGTGTGTGTGTGTGTGTGTGTTGTCCCTCATCGTCTCGGTGATGATCGCTGGATTAACATACTACAACTACTACTGCTACAACTACTACAACTACTACTACTACTACTACTACTGCTACAACTATTACTACAACTACTGCTACTACTACTACTATTTCAGCTCCTCGTCTCTTCATTCCACTGATGAATTATTGGATGAATTTGCTTAAAGATGATGAGCGGAAATTTTCACCTTTACGACTTCGCTTGTAAATTGGAAAGGGACCTGCAAATTTTAGCTGGCTGCTTGGTTGGTTGATTAGCTGGCTGGTTGATTGGTTGGTTGATTAGCTGGCTGGTTGATTGGTTGGTTGATTAGCTGGCTGGTTGATTGGTTGGTTGATTAGCTGGCTGGTTGATTGGTTGGTTGATTAGCTGGCTGGTTGATTGGTTGGTTGATTAGCTGGCTGGTTGATTGGTTGGTTGATTAGCTGGCTGGCTGGTTGGTTGGTTGATTAACTGGTTAGTTGGTTGGTTGATTAACTGGCTGGCTGGTTGGTTGGTTGGTTGGTTGGCTGGCTGGCTGGTTGATTGATTGATTGATTGATTGATTGATTGATTGATTGATTGGCTGGCTGGCTGGTTGGTTGGTTGGTTGGTTGGCTGGCTGGCTGGCTGGTTATACCTTTGAACCTTTATTTTTGAAGAGTTTCGAGAGTATCTACTCTCTGAGCCCGGCCATGGGCCAGGCTCGTCTGGTGCTTGCCTGGTCAACCAGGCTGTTGCTGCTGGAGGCCCGCTGCCCCACATATCCATCACAGCCTGGTTGATCTGGCACCTGGTGAAGATATTTGTCCAGTTTCCTCTTGAAGGCTTCTACACTGGTTCCAGCGATGTTTCGGATATCTTCTGGTAAGATGTTGAATAGTCTGGGACCCCGGATGTTAATACAGTGCTCCCGTATTGTCCCCACCGCACCCCTGCTCCTCACTGGGGTTATTTTACACTTTCTCCCATATCTCTCACTCCAGTATGTTGTTATGGCAGTGTGCAGATTTGGGACAAGGCCCTCAAGTACTTTCCATGTATATATTATCATGTATCTCTCTCTCCTCCGCTCCAATGAGTACATGTTCAAGACTTGAAGGCGTTCCCAATAATTTAGATGTTTCAATGGCTCAATGTGAGCCGTAAACGATCGCTGGATTTGTTCCAGCTCTGCTATTTCTCCTGCCCTGAACGGGGCCGTCAGCACTGAGCAGTATTCTAAGTGAGGGAGCACTAGCGATTTGAATAGTGTCACCATCGGCATTATTTCCCTTGTTTTGAAAGTTCTCAATACCCACCCCGTCATCTTCCTGGCTGTTGTGATCTTTGTCTTGTTATGGTCTTTAAACGACAGATCAGCAGACATAATTATTCCCAAGTCCTTTACGTGTTCCTTTCGTTCTATGTGGTGACCCTCTTGCGTTTTGTATATAGTGTTCCTTTTGAGTTCTTCATTTTTCCATACCTAAGCAGCTGAAACTTATCACCATTGAACGTCATGTTGTTCTCCACTGCCCATTGGAAGACCCTGCTTATGTCCTCCTGTAATTTTTCAGTGTCCTCTACCGTAGTGACTTTCATGCTTATTTTAGTGTCATCTGCAAATGATGATACAAAAGTGTGCTGGGTGTTTTTATCTATGTCTGCTATGAGGATGAGAAACAGTAGAGGTGCCAGGACAGTGCCTTGGGGCACTGAGCTTTTGACCTCGCTGATGCTGGATCTTGCCCTGTTCACTACTACTTTTTGTGTTCTGTGTGTTAGGAACTCAAAAATCCATCTGCCTACCTTCCCCGTAATGCCTATGGCCCTCATTTTGTGCGCTATCACTCCATGATCGCATTTGTCAAACGCCTTTGCAAAATCTGTGTAAATCACATCTGCGTTTTGGTCGTCCTCCAATGCCTCCGTAATTCTGTCATAATGGTTCAGCAGCTGTGACAGGCATGATCGTCCCGCTCTAAAGCCATGCTGGTTCGGGTTATGTTCGTTGTGCTGGTCCATGAACTTTGTAATCTGCCGTCTCATCACTCTTTCAAAGATTTTTATGATGTGAGAAGTGAGGGCTACTGGTCTGTAATTTTTAGCTAGTGCTCTACTACCTCCCTTATGCAAAGGAGCTATGTCTGCACTCTTTAAGGCCTCTGGAATTTCACCTAGATCTAAGCTCTTTCTCCACAGAATACTAAGGGCTCTTGCTAATGGTACTTTGCACTGCTTTATAAATAAAGCATTCCATGAATCTGGTCCAGGTGCTGAGTGAGTGGGCATGTTGTCCATTTCTTTTTCGAAATCTATGGGATTTGTACTAATGTCGGTTAGGTGGTCTGAGCGGCCTTCTGCTGGAGTGAAAAATATTTCTGTATTTTCTACCTTGTTGTCAGTTAGTGGGTTGCTGAACACTGACTCATACTGTACTTTTAGGATTTCACTCATTTCCTGTTCATCGTCCGTATACGAATCTCCTCTCAATAATGGTCCAATTCTTATGTCCTCCTGTAATTTTTCAGTGTCTTCTACCGTAGTGACTTTCATGCTTATTTTAGTGTCATCTGCAAATGATGATACAAAAGTGTGATGGGTGTTTTTATCTATGTCTGCTATGAGGCTGAGAAACAGCAGAGGTGCCAGGACAGTGCCTTGGGGCACTGAGCTTTTGACCTCGCTGATGCTGGATCTTGCCCTGTTCACTACTACTTTTTGTGTTCTGTGTGTTAGGAACTCAAATATCCATCTGCCTGGTTGATTAACTGGCTGGTTGGTTGGTTGGTTGAATAACTGGCTGGTTGGTTGGTTGTTTAACTGGCTGGTTGGTTGGTTGGATGGATGGCTGGTTGGTTGATTGGCTGGTTGGATGGATGGCTGCTTGGTTGGCTGGCTGGCTGGCTGGCTGCTTGGTTGATTAACTGGCTGGTTGGTTGGTTAGTTGATTAACTGGTTGGTTGGTTGGTTGGTTGGTTGATTGGCTGGCTGGCTGGCTGGCTGGCTGGCTGGTTGGTTGGCTGACTGGCTGGTTGGTTGGTTGGATAATTATAGACCCTGAGAGATTCATGCCAGATGCAGGAAGTTATTAAATTGACAAGAATGTTTGAGGAAATATGTCGTCTTAGGAATGTCTCAGCAGTGTCTCGCTAGAATGCTTTATCAAATAATAATACGTAATAATAATAATAATAAACAATAATAAAAAACAATAATCACAATAATAAATAATCATGATTATTTCTCTCGCACAAAGAGTAATAATCGTGCATATTTTAACGTTTTCTGGTGCTCTTGTCACTTTTTTTTTAATTAGTTTATTTTTCGTTAAATATATATATATATATATATATATATATTTACGTAGCCAAACTTTAAATAGAGTTTCTAAGTTGTCACGTAAAGTCCAGAAAAACTACTTTGGAAATTGAGTAAAAGTAACATATTTGGCCATTAGTTAGGAGGTCTGGGTACCGGGGGGAAGGGGGGAAGGCGTTGACCCCCCCCCCAGGAATAAAAACATGGTACAATGAAGGTAAGTCGGGGCTCCGAGGAGCTGCCTGAAGCCACGGTGTTATACCGAGATCACTGACAACCTCGATCATGACGTCCTGCCAAAGCCTGCTGGCAAAAACCTGTCCACTACGACTCCACCTCACAACCCCTTCCACCATCTCACAACCCCTACCACCTTCTCTACCACTCCTACCACCCTCTCAACCACCACCACAACTGACCACCAGGGTCCTCTCCAGGGAAGTGAAGTGACCATAGACAGCGAACAATTTACCTTCCACGACTCAGGTACAGACAAGATTTGGTCATGTCTGTGAAGACCACGCTGCCCTCTGCCTCATTACACAACACTGTAATTGCACTGAATTTCATTTTTTTGTTCGGGTCTGTAACTGTCCTAGTAGTAAATAGGTACCGGATAACCAGGTACCTATTTACTGCCATTTACTGCCAGGGCAGTAAATAGGTACCTGGTTACCTGGGAGTAAATAGGTACCTGGTCACTTAGCAGTAAATAGATACCTAGTTACCTGGGAGTAAATGGGTACCTGGCAGTAAACAGGTACCTAGTCACCTAGCAAAATGGAAGGTTAAGACATGTGGAAGGTAAGACATGATAAGGGTAAGATATGTGAAAGGTAAGACATATGAAGGGTAAGACATGTGAAGGGTAAGACATATGAAGGGTAAGACATATGAAGGGTAAGACATATGAAGGGTAACATATGAAGGGTAAGACATGTGAAGGGTAAGACATATGAAGGGTAAGACATGTAACATGTCCCTTCATGGGTCAATTATATTTGTATTACAAAGGTGGGTCACAGCCAGTAACCACCCGCTGTGCGTTCTCCAGGACCTGCCATCTACCCATCCACACGGTGTGGGTGACCACTCTATTTAGCCTGTGTGTGTGTGTGTTATGTGGCGAGTTGTCCTATCCGAATTATGTCTGTTAGGGGTCGATTCACCGCCCTCAGCCCCACCTCAAAATATTCCTTCGATCAAACCTGACTCTATCCCAGTCCCCGACTCAATGACCCCTACGGGTTTACCTCCCCTCATTACAATAATATCTTAAATGCTCACGGAAATCCAAGCACGGCCGGGTACCAGACCACGCCCCCTAGCTGACGGTCTGTCAAACAGGCTGTTGGTGCTAGCGGTATCCAGACCAACTTGAGTAGCACCGCCCCATCTGTGTAATGTTTATCTAGAGCGCAGAGTTGTCTTACAAGGAGGTACTAAGACGTGGTGAGGGTGTGGTGAGTGCTGGTAAACACTCACTCCGTCATATGCTCACCACAAACACAAACAACATAAATTAAGGAGGTCTACAGACCCTCTCACACCACACCACAATGTGTGTGTGTGTGTGAGAGAGAAGAGAGAGAGAGAGAGGAGAGAGAGAGAGAGAGAGAGAGAGAGAGAGAAGAAAAGATCCGTGAACAAGTACAGCCACACACACACACACACACTTCAACCCAGAAGAGGAAAACTCAGCCCCTACACCCGTCGAAAAAACACATTAACCGCTCCATTACATGTATTCACCACAAGAGCAAACCAATTCATTTAAAAGTTTTATTATTGTCCCGTCCCTCCCTCGACACCTGGAGTAAATTATATGGTATCTTTTGTCCACACAAAATATTTAATTTTGAAGATTAGTTACTTTTTAAAATGGTATATATATATATATATATATATATATATATATATATATATATATATATATATATATATATATATATATATATATATATATATATATATATATATATTGTGGACCCATTGCCTCGGAGAAGTGGATAAAAAGACTTCAAGGAAGAATATTTAGATTTTTTTCTGAAGCCATTTGAATATTCCACTTCCCCTACCACCCCATCTTTTTTTTTTATACAAACTTTATTTCAAGACAAAATACAAAATACAATGGGGAGTAAAACAACATATATATATATATATATATATATATATATATATATATATATATATATATATATATATATATATATACATAATATATATATATATATATGTCGTGCCGAATAGGTAAAACTGGTCAATTAGCAAGAAATCATTTAAAATTAAGTCCTTACTAAAATTTTCTCTTATAAGTTTAAAGATATATATATTTTTGTATTTATGTTAATGTAAAAATTAATAATTTTGTACCAAAATAACCTTAGAAAACTTACCTAACCTTATTATAACAAGCGCAATTTAATCTAGCCTAATCTAAATATATTTTAGATAAGTTTACAATAATTTAATAATAAACAAACACAATGAAATATATTTTTTTCCGTTAGGTTCTGAATTGTTTTTGCGAAATTATTGCATACACAAATTTTCGCTTGCCTTATTCGACAAGAAGAGCGTTGCTATTTAGGCCAAAATAGCAAATTTTACCTATTAGGCACGACATATATATATATATATATATGCAAAAAGATCACAGTAAACAGGTGATATCAAAATATGCAAGAAAACCACTATGAAAAAATAGAAGAATTCCAAGCGCTTTCGTGACTACTCACATTATCAAGGAACTATAACAGGAAACATGACAAGAAGGGCTTATATAAGGGGCGAGACTACACCTCACAGTCACATCACACTAACAAAGACTACACCTCACAGTAGCGTAACATCTCACGACTCTGTGAAGAGGAACATAAGAAAGGACCTGAAACTCTTCCCAAGAATTAAGATTAGTCCAATTTATTATTAAATTCTTCCCAAATTTTATTAATTATAAATGAATCCAATTTATATAAACCAAAAGAAATATTCATATTATTTTCAAAACTGCTTTTAATGAAACATGATTCTATTATATTTCTCTCAACCATGGACTTGCTTGATACAACCTTCTCAGCATTTTGAAAATCAATTGGATGGTTAAAATCTCTCACATGAATAAATAGAGCATTAGAATCTTGTCCAGTTCTAATGCTATATTTATGTTGTTTTAATCTTAGTTCAAGACTTTTACCAGTTTGACCATAATAAACTTTATCGCATACTTTACAAGTGAGTAGTCACGAAAGCGCTTGGAATTCTTCTATTTTTCATAGTGGTTTTCTTGCATATATATATATATATATATATATATATATATACAACATTCGATTGGTGTTGCTCTTCGCCTAGCCGCCCCATACTCACCGAACATAGGTGTATTTGCGGCAGGGCGACGGCTGACCAATCTCTGGGACTTCATGGTCTAGTGTGTCACACATCAAAGGAATATGCTAGACATGAGGAGGTCAATGACATCATAAAGAGCCTGCCACAGCCCGTTGCCCAGCTCAAGGAACCCCAAGTGCAGAGGTCTGATGGAAGTCAAAAGCGTCCTGATGGAGCCACCATGCTACCCTGAAGGATGGTGCAGATTGCTTGGGACTACACCTGTGCTGCCACATTGGCAGACACCTACCTGCCACACTCCTTAGCCGAAGGGTGGAGCTGCCAGCCACAGGGAGACCCAGAAGACCCGCAAATATGAGCCCTTTCCCCTCTTGCTATAACTTCATCCCAATAGGGTCGGAGACCCATGGAGCATGGGGCAAGTGTGCTCTGGTTTCTCAAGGAGCTGGGTGGAAAACTAATCATAGAAACCAAGGACCACAGGGCGACCAGCTTCCTGTTTCAGAGACTCAGTGTTGCGATCCAGAGGGAAATGCCTGCAGTATTCTGGGCACGCGCCCACTGCCAGGGAGTTGGACGAAGTATTTGACATGTAGCTCTGAGTTGTTATCTATGTTGTTTTACTCCCCATTGTATTTTTGTATTTTGTCTTGAAATAAAGTTTGTATAAAAAAAGATGGGGTAGTAGGGAAGTGGAATATTCAAATGGCTTCAGAAAGAAATCTAAATATTTTTCCCTTTGAAGTCTTTTTATCCACTTCTCGAGGCAATGGGTCCCACAATTGACACTAGAGGTGGACCCCATCATATATATATATATATATATATATATATATATATATATACGTATATATATACACGAGACAAGCCACGGGGAGTGAAGTCTCTCTCTCTCTCTCTCTGGTGGTATCTTCCCTGTCTATGTCTTGTTTATTTTCCCGTCAAGGACCCATCCACAGACATGGGTGGTTCCTAATCCTCCCACCTACGTACATAGGTGGGTCCTAACCGTCTCACCCACTTATAAGGACGGGTCCTAACACTCTCACTCACTGACATGGGTGTGTCCTAACCCTCCTACCCACTTACACAGTAACATCCCCACCTACACACACATACCACTGTCATGTCTTAAACCGCTACCCACCCACACCTCCAGATCTCCACCTACACCTCGTTTCAGCCCCAACACCTCCTTCAAACACTCTCCTGCAAGCAGTCTTGGAACCTACACTATATTAACAACAACAATAACTAACTACAATAGTGGGTTACTCTGAATTGAGCACCGTCTCAGGGTGATCTTGGAACTGATGTTGTTGTTGCTTATCCGAGTATCTGTATGGCTATTCCCTACCTTAGACTGATACCCGGTATATTTGTCCCTGCCTGTCCGCAAGTACCTCTGGGAAGGACACCCCCTTTCTCTCTCTCTCTCTCTCTCTCTCTCTCTCTCTCTCTCTCTCTCTCTCTCTCTCTCTCTGTGTTTGTGTGTATAGTAGTAGTAGTAGTAGTAGTAGTAGTAGTAGTTCCTAGTGTGTGTGTATATTTTGGGTCATGGTGGCAATACAAAGATACAGACACCGTTTTGGCTATGAGTTGGTAATTTTTAAGGCATAATTTGAGGAGAAACGTCCTCTATGCGTTGTTCTCCTGCAACATCCTTGCATGCAGCGGCCTCCTTCACGTAGCAAGAACCACCTTGGCTTGTATCCAAATGAAGGAGCCTTGTGGAAATAAGCCACAGCAGTGCCTGGCTATGAAAAAAATACCGCATTGAAAATAGGAGACGAAACCCGAGTGCCTTGATGTGCTTACACACACACACATCTTCCTCTGAAGATGTGTGTAAGCACACGAAAGCACTCGGGTTTTATTTCCTATTTTCACTGTGGTATTTTTTTTCCCGTATTTGCAATCACGCGTTTTATTGTGATTTTTTTTCATTACTTGGCTATACTGGGTTAGCCTGGGTTAATAACCCTCTGGGTTACTTGATTTGTTTTACACCATAGGCGTTCATTGATGCCTATGTCTGGTTGTTCAACGTATCCTCATTTTATAGTGTAAAGTAAAGTAAGGTAAGGTTAGGTTAGGTTAGGGTAGATTAGGTTAGGTAAGGTTAGGTTAGGTTAGGTTAGGTAAGGTTAAGTTAGGTTAGATTAAGTTAGGTAAAGTAAGGTTAGGTTAGGTTAGATTAGATTAGGTTAGGTAAGGTTAGGTTAAGTTATGTTAGGTTAGATTAGGTTAGGTAAGGTAAGGTAAGGTAAGGTAAGGTAAGGTAAGGTGGTAAGGTAAGGTAAGGTTAGGTTAGGTTAGGTTAGGTTAGGTTAGGTTTCGTTTGGTTTTATTTGGTCTGGTTTGGTTAGGTTTGGTAGGGTAGGGTTAACGTGGGGGCGTTGACCCCTAGAACACCCTCCAGGTAGGGTTAGGTTAATTACTTAAAATCGCATATTTAACAAC
Source organism: Cherax destructor (assembly GCA_009830355.1). Classification (NCBI taxonomy): domain Eukaryota; kingdom Metazoa; phylum Arthropoda; class Malacostraca; order Decapoda; family Parastacidae; genus Cherax; species Cherax destructor. Next base: position 305,990 of record WNWK01000342.1, read on the forward strand.
AAATAGACAAACGAGAAAAGACTGACAGCTGTTGTCTGACAGGCATCAGCTGTACAACCGTCGCAGCGACAACTCTAAGCTGCTGTCTAACAGACATCAGCAGTACGATATTGGCAGCGACAACTCTGAGCTGCTGTCTAGCAGACACCAGTAGGATCTTGGCAGCGACAACTCTGGGCTGCTGTCTAGCAGACATCAGTACGATCTTGGCAGCGACAACTCTGCTCCACTGGGAAACACGACTCCACAACAAAGCTCCGCGAGACACACACATTACGACCAAGACTCGAGTATCGCACACAACACTAAAACCCACGACCCGTGGCACTGCTGTCCACCGCCAGAAGTTTTCTTTGTCAAGACAAACGCTGCAGAATAAGCTTCTCATTGGGGACAACGTTTGGCTCCGAGCGAAACGTTTCCTTAGTCTGCACAGACCTTAAGAGGCTGTTTCTGCATCAGATATGGATATGATGTGTGAAGTGACACTGATTACTCATGTCATGTGACACTATACTGGATGACATGCGGAGTGTGTAAAAAATACAATTTTGTACAGATCAAGACATCAGAGGAAACGTTTCGCCCTTCGTGGAGAAACGTTTCCTCTAATAAATTCCTGAACTGTATATAAACGTCTCCACAATTTGTCGGTATCACCATACCATTGTCAACATGTGGAGTGCCACTGACTCTACTTGGGTAGTAGGTACTGTCCATGGGGAGTACCGCAGGCTAGACGTCGCCTTAATGCATGTTGCAAGGTGAAGTTGCAAGATGGAGTTGCAAGGTGGAGTTGCAAGGAGATCTTAGTGGCAAAGTTTTGTGTTGCATAAGAAAGGCCAAACTCACATGCGCTGAAAATTGAAGAATCTGAACCACATATACCCTGAGAGGGTGGGACAGTGGGCGTGATGGAGGGGGAGGGCGGTAGTGGGCGGCGCGTGGGCGTGTTGAGCTATGTGCAACCCTATGTCGGGTGCACAGGAGGTGGTGCACAGAGTGCCACTTGATCTGTCAAGTACATCACCAGAGTCTGCCTAAGACGTCACCCTCCCTCCCTCCATTCCTGACCCACCGTCCTTCCCTCCCTCCATTCCTGACCCACAGTCCTTCCCTCCCTCACTCCCTCTCCACACGCGTCCAGATAATGTTCCCCCTCCTCCTCCTCCTCTCAACTTCACCCTTCAACTCCTGTTCCACCATCTCCTCTTCCTCCTACACCTCTTCTCCCCTTTTCTCAGTCTCATTTCACTTCAACCTCTTCCTTGTATCGCCCTCTTCACTGGGGTCTGAAGAAAGGGTGGAAGGTGGAATGGGAATACACTTCTGAAGGGTGGAAGGAAAGAAGAGTTCTAATGAAAGTATAAGTAAAAGGTTGAAAGGAAAGTAGGGGAATTCCTTTCAGGAAGAGGGAGAGAGAGAGAGAGAGAGAGAGAGAGAGAGAGAGAGAGAGAGAGGGGGGAAGGGCTAGAGAACCGTGCAAGGCCACTTATCTATCATCTGGACCCAGCTTCGTTGCATCTGTCATCTAAACAGAGTTCTTCAACGCTTCGCGGTCAGCGAGAAGTCAGCTTTTATTCCACAGGACGGGCAGCAGTGTCCACACTCTGCCTGTCTGCCTGTCCCTCTCTCAAGAGCATCACCAGTTCATCCCTTCCCAGAATGACTCGAGTTTGGAACCTGTTCGAATACCATTCCACCATTAATGAAGTAAAGCCAGCTGGCTCCCAGCATACATAAGGGGGATACCAACAGCCCCCTGGATGTCTTCAAGAGGGAGCTGGACAGGCACCTAAAGTCAGTTCCAGACCAACCCTGGCTATGGTTCGTACGTCGGTTTGCGTGCGGCCAGCAGTAACAGCCTGGCTGATCAGTCCCTGATCCACAGCTAGGTCTGGTCATGTACCGGGACGCGGGGGCGTTGACTCCTGGAACGCCCTCCAGGTATACTCCAGGTCGAATGACATCTCTGGCCCATAGCTGGTTACTGCTTCGGTTATGTAAGGTTCGTCAGGAAACAGGACAAGTGTTTCCTGACGCGGGTCTAAGTCAGATGATGACCCGCCGTTGGACATCTGATCGAGGCCTTCCGCTGGCTTACCGGTCCACCCATTTAAAAATTATGGTAATACATAGTTATATTTTTTTTTTTTGGTTACTATTGTTGTTGTTGGAGATTAGCCCGGGCCTTTTCCAAGTGGTGGCCCGGCCTTGGCTCCCTTGCTCGGGAGTATCTCAGACTAATGTCTGCCATGGGAGGAGATACAAGTACCTTCTCATCTTCTGGGACCAACTGTCCCCAGGCCTAGCCACATTTCCTTCCCTCACGGGACTCGTAGGGAGAAGCTAGGCCCCTCTAGTCTGCCATCGTCCCTGATCTAGGGGAGCTCGTGGAGCAGGTGGTAGCAAGCTCTGGCTCTGGCACCTTCCCCGCCCTAGGAGGGCTCGTGGGAGATGTCTTTTTTGGTTACTACTTCCTCCTATACCCTATTTACACGTTTCATAATTTTTTTGGTGTGCTCTATATATTTGTGTAAATAAATATTTTTTTCTTATGAGGAAGATTTAAAATGGTCTCATTTTTGCATATATTTATTACAACAAATTTATCAGTATTGTGAATTATGCATTTTTAGGGTCTGAAAGTTATATTTTAAATTACTACAAGAAATTAAATAAAAAAATTATTATAATCATAGCCATAATTTTTAAAGAGGGGTGGACGGGTAAGCCAGTGGAAGGCCTCGGTCAGATGACCAAAAGCTCCAGCTGTGGGGCATCCTACGACTAAGACCCGCGTCAGGAAACACCTGTCCTGTTCCCTGACAAATCTTACCTAACCTGAAAGGAATTAGGTTAAGCTTTGTCAAGTGTTTAATGTGAAAACTGATTCAAGACTACATGGTCTGACAGACACTCGGGTGGATAATGTTAGGGAAGGAACTAAGATAGGAAACAGCTCCTAGCTTGTACTAGAAACTAGTATATCCTAGTCTAGCACTGTAACATTGTGTGCGAGAGAGAGATAGAGATATATATATATATATATATATATATATATATATATATATATATATATATATATATATATATATATATATAAGAGAGAGAGAGAGAGAGCGGGGAGAAGGGACAGGAGGTAGGTCTGGCGGGGCTGCCTGTGTGGTCTGTGGGCTGCCTGTCTGGTCTGGTCACGCACCAGTCTTGAAATATTTTTTTTAGTTAACTCCTCTCTCTCTCTCTCTCTCTCTCTCTCTCTCTCTCTCTCTCTCTCTCTCTCTGGAAGAAGTATTCGTGATATAGCTCTGAGATGTTATCTATGTTGTTCTCCCTATTGTATTTTCGTCTATAAGTAAATATATTATTTTGAAATGCAACAAAAAAAAGTATAAATATTATTTCAAAATTTGGATTTACATATTATAAAAGGGATGAATATAGTAAGAGAGTTGTGTATGTAAGAGTCTTTGAGAGATATGTAAAATTCTGAGTTGTTATAAGCAAGATCCTTTGAGTTTTTATATGTAAAATCCTTTGGCACTAGTTGTATATGCAAGATTCTTTGAGTATTGTATATGTAAGATTCTCTGAGAGTTGTTTATGGAAGATTTTATGAGCAAAAGCCATCATTTGCAAAATAAAAAGCTCAGTGCCCTAGGGCAGGGTCCTGGCACCTCTGCTGTTTCTTATCCTCACAAAAGACAGATGAAAACACTCGCCATAGTTCCTTATCATTATTTGCAGATGATACCAAAATAAACATGAAATTCGCCTCGGTAGAAGACACGGAAGAGCAAGAATATGTAAACAAAGTCTTCCAGGGGACAGCGGGGAATAACAGGACATTCAATAGCGACAGGTTACACCTACTTGGGAAAAGAATGAAGAACTCAATGAAGCTCTCGATGCACATCAGAGGTATATCAAAAGTATATATATTTTTTCATATATATGACCTCCTTTCAGGCCCTCTCAGCCTTCCCAGGCACTGGTGAGGGTTGAGGCTGCTCAGGACTGTTTCTCAGAGTATGTCTGAGAGTTCTTTGTTTATTTTGTTCCAGTCTGTTCTCTGAGTGTTGAAGTTAAATTTACTGAACATCCCCTGTTTGTGTACTATTTCTTCTGGAGTTTTTCCACCCTTGCATTTATCCTTGTTTATACTTGTGCCTTGTATTTGTGCTTTGTATTTGTGTCTTGTACCTGCGTCTTGTATTTGTACCTTGTGGATAATAGTATATTGAAAAGTTCATTTGACATACCGGGGTGCTGGCATATAGTAAAATAGGTAGATGGGTAGGTAGATAGAGATATATAGATACAGAGAGGTTTCGACGAAGGTAATATATAGAGCAAAGTTGTCACCAGTGAGGCGGATGGACAGGCAGAAAGAGGAGTTTAGGAAAGGATTAAGAAATAATTAAGAAAGGAAAAGAATAGGAAGAGAATAAGCAGGAGTAAACATAAGGAATAGTCAGGAGCAGGAAGAGGAGCATGACTAAAAGTAAGAAGGGTTAAAAGGCAAGGAGTAGGAGGAGGAGGATCAAGAAGATGGATTAAGGAGGGGCGCATAAGGTGTCTCAACATCAGAGGGTGACGCAGTGCTATTATGATCATACTCTAAAGAGCTTCTTGCAGCTGTGGTGGTGGTAGTGGGTTGTGGGTGGTAGTGGGTTGTTGGTGGTAGTGGGTTGTTATTTCTTTATTCAGTCATCTGCCGGAAATGCCAGGTAAATACGTAAAAATCTAGGAAGGACGAAGCGCTGTACAGCACTTATAAATTCCACCTAACGTTTAAATTGCTTCCCGTGAGGGATACCCAAAGGATAACTGAAAGATGCCACTGGGGGTCAACGCCCCCAGCGACCCGGTCCCAAACTAGGCCTCATGGTGGATAAAGGCCTGATCAATCAGGATGTTACCGCAGGTCGCAGGAACCACAGCCTGCTGGTGAGGAACTATCTGAGGAGCTGACCCGGCTCCCTCTTGAAGACAGCCAGAGGATTTGTTGATAATTTCCCTTATGCAAAAAGGAATGTGTTTTGAAAAGTCGGGGACCTCTTGACTCTCACTTTGTGTACTCGACGCGCCTCCTGTTTATTGTAGGCACTCTGCACTGTTCTAATTGTGGCTATCGAAGATTTCTAGCTCATCACAATAGACTGAAATGAGTACCTCTGATATACCTTTGATGAGTTTCGAGAGTTTTTCTACTCCCGCAGCCCGGTCCTGGACCAGGCTTGTCGGGTGCTCGTCTGGTCAACCAGGCTATTGTTGCGGCCAGCTGGCACTTGGAAAATTAACCATTGTTCCGCACTGGGAAACCACTGAGATATCTACCGTAAAAATATGTAGATACTGTACACAACGAAAGTCAAGCCTATTTTTTGTACAAATTGCTTCGCATTATTTATGGTTAGGGATTGGACCGCGGGGGCGCTGACCCCCGGAACACCCTCCAGGTAAAAAACTCCTCCAGTCTCTTCTTTCAGATGGACGGTTTCCTCAGGACTGAGTTTTTTTTAATACTGATAAAGATTAAAAAAAAAAAAATTGTGAACTGCTAGACAACATTTTGGAATAATACAATGCACGGAATAATTCCGTGGCATTACGATACCCTGGAAGACTTCTGTTATATCTTATAAGTACGGCGTATGAAGCGTATTAACACGGTGTGTGGGATAATCAAGAGTACGCATCAAGAGTACGACGTATGGAGTGTGAAGAATGCAACGTATGAGACATCGTTTGGGATGTTGTTAGAGGGGGACGTCTTAACCAATTGTGACATCAGTGAATAAAAGAGTTAAACCTTTGACATCTGTGAAGAGAGTTGAACCATTCGTGGAAAAAAAAGAGCTGAACCATTCACATCTGTGAAGAGAGAGTTGAACCCATCACATCTGTGAAGATAGGTGAACCCATCACATCTGTTAAGAGAGAGTTGAACCCATCACATCTGTGAAGAGAGAGAGTCGAACCCCGGACATCTGTGAAGAGAGTTGAACCCATCACATCTGTGAAGAGAGAGAGAGTTGAACCCATCACATCTGTGAAGATAGGTGAACCCATCACATCTGTGAATAGAGAGAATTGAACCCATCACATCTGTGAAGAGAGAGTTGAACCCATCACATCTGTGAAGAGAGAGAATTGAACCCATCACATCTGTGAAGAGAGAGTTGAACCCATCACATCTGTGACGATAGGTGAACCCATCACATCTGTGAAGAGAGAGAGTTGAACCCCGGACATCTGTGAAGAGAGAGAATTGAACCCATCACATCTGTGAAGAGAGAGAGAGAGAGAGAGAGAGAGAGAGAGTTGAACCCCGGACATCTGGGTTAACGATATTCACGATCAAAAATGTTCATTACGGAATCTCTCTGCGGGGAAAAATTCAAGTCTTAATTTATTCGATCGGACCTTTCACCCAACCCATGATTACCCCGGCAACATCTGCCTTTACAAGATTAGCTGCTGCTCTCTTAACATCTCCTAGGTTGCCTCAACCAGGCAATTATGACAACCAGAAATTGCCAGTCACCACATGGCGCACTCACATCAAAGATAAACACCAACAAATTCAATTATTTCGTTTAAATGATAATATTTATTAGTGACTTCAAGAACCAGGTGACGAATATTTATATTCGTTCGTGTATTCGTTAATTGGTTCGGGTATAATGGCCGAGTTTTGTTGAAAACGGTATATATATATATATATATATATATATATATATATATATATATATATATATATATATATATATATATATATATATATATATACCCACAATACTTAACATATTGTGGGTAATTCTATGAACCAGGTTTAAATGAGGTTTAATAAATTGGCGAGGAAAAGTTACTGGAACATTATGAGGTTACTGGAACATTATGAGGTTACTGGAACATTATGAGGCTACTGGAGCATTATGAGGCTACTGGAACATTATGAGGTTACTGGAACATTATGAGGTTACTGGAACATTATGAGGTTACTGGAACATTATGAGGTTACTGGAACATTATGAGGCTACTGGAGCATTATGAGGTACTGGAACATTATGAGGTTACTGGAACATTATGAGGTTACTGGAACATTATGAGGTTACTGGAACATTATGAGGTTACTGGAACATTATGAGGTTACTGGAACATTATGAGGTTACTGGAACATTATGAGGTTACTGGAACATTATGAGGTTACTGGAACATTATGAGGTTACTGGAACATTATGAGGTTACTGGAACATTATGAGGCTACTGGAACATTATGAGGCTACTGGAACATTATGAGGTTACTGGAACATTATGAGGTTACTGGAACATTATGAGGTTACTGGAACATTATGAGGCTACTGGAACATTATGAGGCTACTGGAACATTATGAGGTTACTGGAACATTATGAGGTTACTGGAACATTATGAGGCTACTGGAACATTATGAGGTTACTGGAACATTATGCGGTTACTGGAACATTATGAGGTTTATAGGAAGCTGAGTGCAAGAAAATGCAAGATTTAAATATCATCAAGGTTGACAAAGACCAGTAGTCTCGCCAGAGTGCAAAACATTTAATGGCCTTCAGTTGATAATATCTTGGAACAAATTCTTATATGTTTGTGAAATATAATCGTACTTCATGACGAGAAACCAATCAGTGGAAACTGCCAGACAAGAGTGTGTCTGCTGGCACTCCATGACGGTCATAACAAGGGTGTAACACACACACACACACACACACACACACACACACACACAGATACAATAAAACTCTTGGACCATGGAGAGAGAGAGGGCCTAATAGCGATCAGCGAAGAGGCGGGGCCAGGAACTGTGAATCGACCCTTGTAACCACAAATAGGTAAGAAAACACACACACACACACACACACACACACACACACACATATACACACACGTACACACACACACACATACACACACACTCAAGCAAACACAAACAGAGTAATCCCTACAAACACTGGAATTTACATAAAAATTTCTGACAAACAGAGGACTGAAGAGGTGACACCAAAAGCATAACTGTTTCAGTAACTACAAAGAAATAATTACAAACTGGTAATCACGCAATCGAGCGCAAAAAAAAACCCCTGCAGACTCACAGATATTAACAAAACGAAACACGATTGTACAAAATACAAATCATGCTTACACTTACAAAGGCAGGAAATATAAATACAGTAAAATAAAAATAGTTATTATAGCTCATTTATATATAGAACATCTACCAAAACCAGCTTAATATCGGTGCCAAGACAACTTTTTTCTTGGGGTTGGCCCTGTGGCTCTCAGTGCCTGCCAGATGTACCATCTTATAACAACAAGCACAGACCGACCCTTCCTTGTACGTGTATACATCAACTGGGTTTGTGAATGACGCCAGTGCCGGAAAGTGTTCTCAATGGGGCCAGTGCCGGAAAGTGTTCTCAATGGGATCAGTGCCGGAAAGTGTTCTCAATGGGGCCAGTGCCGGAAAGTGTTCTCAATGGGGCTAGTGCCGGAAAGTGCTCTCAATGGGACCAGTGCCGGAAAGTGCTCTTAATGGGGCCAGAATTGACAGGAATGGGGATGGGGTGACTTCTAACGGGTGAAGGACTCTTGATTCAAGGAGTTGGTGCTTGCCTACTCTTCCTTGCATAAAACCTCTTGTCTCCCAGTTCTCCGGGCGTTGTATGACCCCCTATGGATTTAGCGCTTCCTTGGAATGTAAACAGTAAACAGGACAAGCGTTTCCTGAGGCGGGTCTTAGTCGTATGACGACCCGCCACTGGATCTTTTGGTCTTCTGACCGAGGCCTTCCACTGACTTACCAGTCCACCCCTTTAAAATGGGTATAACATTGTCTTTTGAGAAAGAGAGAGAGAAAACCCCGAAAATCACTACAAAAACATGGTGTAGGAGTGTGGAGTGTGTGTGTAGGACCCAGGACATCTGTCACGCGTCGTGGAAGACTGGTTGGTGATCTCAGCTGTGCAAGCCACACAGCCCAGCTGTGGCTGTGTTATGATTAGCTCAGGAGGAGAGGAGCCACAACACAGCACTGCATCTACGACCATCGCCAGACGACGACCATAGCTGTCAGTGCAGGGGATCCTGACCAGGCAGTGTTGACTCGAGTTATTAGACCAGGCAGTGTTGACTAGTTATCAGGGGGACAGATTACAAGAATCACCAACATTGCAGACATGTCAGAACAATACACGCACGTTGTAACGAAATTTTTTAACATTTTTACATAAATATATGGGATCTACTGCAGTTACCGATACCTTTACTGCATGTATAAGTTCCATCAAACACCTTAACTACTGGGAACGCCTGGAAGCACTAAACTTTTATTCACTGGAGCGCAGGCGAGAGAGATATATCATAATCTACACCTGGAAGATTCTGGAGGGACTGGTCCCTAATATGCACACAGAAATCACTCCATACGAAAGCAAAAGACTTGGCAGACGGTGCAACGTACCCCCAGTGAAAAGTAGGGGCGCCACTGGTACACTAAGAGAAAACACAATAAGTGTCCGGGGCCCAAGACTGTTCAACAGCCTCCCACCAGCCATAAGGGGCATTACCAACAAACCTCTGGATGTCTTCAAGAGGGAGCTGGACAGATACCTAAAGTCAGTGCCTGATCAGCCGGGCTGTGGTTCGTACGTTGGACTACGTGCAGCCAGCAGTAACAGCCTCGTTGATCAGGCCCTGATCCACCGGGAGGCCTGGTCATAGACCGGGCCGCGGGGACGTCGATTCCCGGAATGCCCTCCAGGTAGACCTGCCCAGTTTCCTCTTGAAGACTTCTACACTTGTCCCAGCAGTGTTTTTGATATCTTCTGGCAAAATGCTGAATAGGATGGGGCAAAGGTAGTGAATACCTATAGATATGTAGACTCTCTAAAGGTACTGGTACCTTAGTATTGAAGGCCAAGAATGGAGGAGGATAGGCTCTTTTCTCTAAATGCTTTTTTATAAAAAAAATTAAATTTTGGTGGGAAAAAAGGGAATTTCCTTAAAACACCCACAAACACACTCACTGCCTATTCTCAACTAGCAGTACACAGGCACCTAACAGTTAGTCGGGCGCTGCTAGGCGCATCCTAGGCATGGAACCCCCCAGTGAAAATAAGCCACACTCCCTGGCTTTGTTGAGTTAATAACCCAGCATTAAATCCTGGATTAAATAACCCAAAAGATCTCTTCTTCGACTCTGCTGAGACGGGTACACAAAATAATAATAATAATAATAATAAATTATTATTATTATTATGATCCAAGGGGAGGGTAGCTCCAAATGCTAGGATCAAAAACCCTTTTCTAGCTCTCGAGAAGGGCGTACGGGGAAGAATCAAGGCGAGGAGGAAGAGAGTGTGGAGTCGCCAGTGTTTACGCTGTGTGTGTGGCGTGAGTCAGGGCGGACCTTGAAGTGTTTGTCTTGTCCGGCACTCAAGTTGGTGTTCTTGTGCTCGGCTGGAGGTCAAACTGGTGCTCTTGTGCTCGGCTGGAGGTCAAACTGGTGTTCTTGTGCTCGGCTGGAGGTCAAACTGGTGCTCTTGTGCTCGGCTGGAGGTCAAACTGGTGCTCTTGTGCTCGGCTGGAGGTCAAACTGGTGTTTTTATGCTCGCCTGGAGGCTAAGCTGGTACTCTTGTGCTCGACTGGAGGCCAAGCTAGAGTTTTTATGCTTTCCTGGAGGCCAAATTGAAGCTCTTGAGCTCGATTGGAGGTGGAGCTGTTGTGCTGGCCTAGAGGTCAAGCTTATGCTTTTGAGCTGGCCTAGAGGTCAAGCTTATGCTTTTGTGCTGGCCTAGAGGTCAAGCTTATGCTCTTGTGCTGGCCTAGAGGTCAAGCTTATGCTTTTATGCTGGCCTAGAGGTCAAGCTTATGCTCTTGTGCTGGCCTAGAGGTCAAGCTTATGCTTTTGTGCTGGCCTAGAGGTCAAGCTTATGCTCTTGTGCTTACCTAGAGGTCAAGCTTATGCTCTTGTGCTGGCCTAGAGGTCAAGCTTATGCACTTGTGCTGGCCTAGAGGTCAAGCTTATGCTTTTGTGCTGGCCTAGAGGTCAAGCTTATGCTCTTGTGCTGGCCTAGAGGTCAAGCTTATGCTCTTGTGCTCGCCTGAAGGTCACTTACAGCTCACCACAATTCATCCCCGTCAGCGAACTAAAAATTTAACTTCTACTCTGCCCCATCTTTAGTTTTTTTTTCTGTCAAGTCATCTCCACGCTTGACCGACGTATATAACACTATAGGTAACTTGCGTACCTTACCATAGTTACCCTGATTACCTCTAGGTTACCCCGTCACTGATACAGTGAATACGCAGTGACTGATACACTGCGTGGACGCGTACAGTGACCGGTATAGTGTGTGGATACAGTGACTGGTGGACTGTGTGGACACGCACCGTCACGGGTATAAACAGGGGGATACATATAAGGCAGGGAGGGACCGCTACAACCTCCCGCACGGATGCTCACACTCTCCAAATAAGACTCGAGGTCTGTACCTCGAGAGCTCTTAGAGACCTTGGAGAGTCTCGTCGAGACCTTGAAGAGTCTCGTCGAGAAAAACTCCTGCAGAGGGTCTCAGTGAAGAGCCGAAATATACGGTACTCGTCCTTTTTTTAAAGCGAATTCTTGAAGAAAATAAACACGCTGCCGAACCAGTTTCTACTGGGACGACGTTTCGCTCTGTTTACAGCTTTATCATGCCATGGTAATTACTCTACAGAGAGCAAAACGTTGTTCCAATAAAAACTCGTTAGACCTAGGACAACAATCCAAAATTTATACATCTTCTAAATTAAAAGAAAAAATACTTTTTATTTACCTACGATAAGAAACGCATTTAAAAAATGGGTTGATCGTAGCCACTAATTACACTTTACGCGTCACGAAGAATCACCATTAAGGTCAAGGGATTATTATTATTAACTCCCGGAGGAGGGCATAACCTGTAGGGGGTCACACAGCGCCTGAGGGAATGGAAGGCAATCAGGCTCGATGTAAGGAAACAAAGGACAGGCAGTAATAAAGATGAGCAATTAAACCATACCACGGGTGGGGATCGAACCCGCGGTCACAGTCTCAAAACTGTTAACGCGGGTTCGAACCCCACCCGTGGTATGGTTTGTTTGCAATCGTGTCATTACGATTTCGTGAGTCATGAGCAATTAGACACGTGTGCAACATGTGGGCATCATTAGTTGTAGACGTTTCGCCATCCAGTGGCTTTATAAGTACAAATTCAAGGTAATCAGTCCCTCAGCCTTGGAATTGAAGATTATTGTAGTCTTCCAGACGACGGTCTTACCACAAGATATCGAAACACGGCTGGAACACGTGAAGCCTTCAAGAGGAAACTGGACAAGTATCTTCACCAGGTGCCAGATGAACCAGGCTGTGATGGATATGTGGGGCAGCGTGCCTCCAGCAGCAACAGCCTGGTTGACCAGGCAAGCACCAGACGAGCCTGGCTCATGGCCGGGCTCTGAAAGTAGTGAAACACTCTCGAAACTCTTTAAAGGTATACGGTGCACTTCACCATCTCCAAGGCTGGGGGACTGATTGTCTCATCGTTTGTATATAGCTCTACAGTCTTCCCATTGTGTGCTTGAACTTGTATTGATAAAGCCTCTGGTGGGTGAAACGTCTACAAATAAATACCCAGATGTTGCACATGTGTCTAATTCTCCACCTCGTGAGTACTGTTTACCATACATGTACAATAATAAAGTTAGTTCAATCGTAGTAACAAAATATCAATAACTTCATTGGTTTTTAAAAGCCAACCAGAAGAGCGTGTCTCTTAGAGTAAAGGGAAAGGGGTAAAGGGGAAGTTTAAGGGAGGAAGGGGATGAGGGTGGGTGTGAGTTAGACCCGACTAACTTGTGGTAATATGTCTGATGCTGCACTCCTTCCATCTTCAGTGGATGTGTCTTTGACCTGACTAGCTTAGACCAGTAGGTGACTTGGACCTGACAAGCATGGGCCAGTAGGCCTGCTGCAATGCTCCTTCTTTTTATGCGAGGGAAGGAAGGAAGGAAGGTCCATAAATCTCACTGTTAATGTGTTTACAGATTTTTCAAACAAGTGACACAAATGGAAAACTTCGAGTGTCTTACCTTCAAGTGGATCGTAGATGGTCCCTTTGGAGAGCGACTGCAGATCATACTCGAACTCCGCCACCTGCTTCTTGAGATCATCAGCCCCTGCCTCGGCCTCGACGTACAGAGCCGCCTGGCCCTTGTAACTCGTGAAGCAGCGAATCAGCTCTCGAGGACGACCGTCGTCGAGGGCGAAGAGCGGCAGGAGAGAGCGGTGGCCCTCCAGGTAGATCCTGGCGCCCTCGAACTTGGCACCGCCCTTGATGCAGGCGTGGAAGTCTCGCCCTTTGTGGGGAGACTTGAGGATGACTCGGAGTCCCGCTCGAGGGTACTGCCACTCGACCCGCCCCGAGGAGCAGCTCAGGTAGACAGGCTGCACCCCTCGCCCGTCTTGCTCCAGCCCACTGTCAAGAAAGACAACACAGGTTGACGAAAATATTTGAGTTTGACAGAGAATATATTGTTTTTGACAGAAAATATATTGTTTTTGAGAGAATTTTTTTTACAGATTATCTTGTTTTTGACAGAAAATAATTTTCTTGACAATTTTTTTTTGACAGAAAATATCTTGTTTTTACAGGAAAAAGATCTAAAATAAACGACGTATTACCAAACTAAATTAAGAAAAATAAGAACAGACATTAAAAATCACTCTCGTAAATGAGCCATTGTGGTAGTCATTATCGCATTAAGAACCAGTACTACACCTGATTTTGTCTAAAAAAATAATTAGTGATTCCTGCACACCATGTCCATTTACTGACTCTTTATAATGAGATTCCACCCAGAGTTTGGTGAGAGTGATGGTCAGGTTAGTGTTCTTTGTGTGTGTACTCACCTAATTCTGGTTGCAGGGGTCGATTCACAGCTCCTGTGTGTGTGTGTGTAAGTGCAGATGTTATAGATCTTCCCTCCCCCTTCACTCTCATATCACCTCCCCCTTACCCTCGTATTACTTCGCCCTTCACCCTGGTATCATCCCCTCCCTTCACCATCGTATCACATCCTCGTTCATCCCCTTCACCCTCGTATCACCACCCTTCACCATCGTATCACACCCTCTTCACCCTCGTATCACCACCCTTCACTATCGTATCACACCCCCTTCACCCTTGTATCACCACCCTTCACTATCGTATCAAACCTCCCTTCACCCTCGTATCACCTCCCCTTCACAGTCCATTGAAAAACCAAAACAACCCTGGGTTCAGTTTCACAAGAAACAGCCTCACAGAAAACCCGTTTTCTTTTCATCTGTTTCTCTGAAGCCTCGTCACAGGGGAAGAATCACACGACGCTGGAACAAAACAAGCGTAGCCTGGGGCCTCGATGATAAAGTACTGTCGAAGCCAGTCACCGGTACATAACAGGTGACATATTCATATCGTTGGATCCCGCTTGTCTTCCCGTTACGCCAAGGTCCTCGTCCCGCTCCAGGGGTGGGGGGACCTGTGGCCTTCTAAATGAATCATTTTTCTTAAAAGTTATTATATAATAATTAACTTTTTACAAAATAACCGACATTTTTCGGAATATCTAATCAAAATTTCTTGAATGCGACCTTATTAGATTACAGCTAACTTTAATGAAGCCTTTCTAACATAAAAAAGTTTCTCATCCATGGGACTCTAGTTACTATATGAAGTTTTTGTTGTTTTTATTTACTGTTACTCTTGCTGCTGCTGCTGTTGATACAGCTGGTACCATCGCCGCTGCTGTTATATCTGCTGCTACTGATGATCTTGGTACTGTGTTAATACAAATAATATTGCTGTTGCTACGTCTGTTGCTTTTAATACACTGCTTTCTAAGTCTTAAAGACTCTTCTCAAGTCTTGAACATTCCCACGACTTAGACCAGAACACTGATGAGTTGTTTTCTTCTCCTCGGCAGTGTAAACAACGTGATAAAAGAATCTATTAGCAAAAAAAATTAGACAATCAACTGGCAGAATTGATGACTGCCAGCTGGTGCCTCAGACAGGTGGAGTAGGTGGTACAACCCTCACCACCTTGGAGAAGAGATAGATAGATAGATAGATAGATAAGAGAGAGAGAGAGAGAGAGAGAGAGAGAGAGAGAGAGAGAGAGAGAGAGAGGGTGACTTGTTTCTGGTGAAAGGTTCTTGATCTATGTATTGCATCAAACCTGATTAAAACTGACTCGTGGAATTAGAGCTTCCAGTGATTTGCTCTGTACCACTCAAAGATGGAGTACCCCTTGGCGCTTAACTGAACTTGTACCGGGTATCTGAAGGATGCTTCCGGGGGTCAACGCCCCCGCGGCCCGGTGCCAGACCAGGGGTAGTGAATTTCGCCTGCCTTAATGGGGCTTTCTTTGAGCTTATTAAACTTTGTATACTATACAAAGAAATAAAGTTGTTTATTGTGCATGTATGGTACACAATATCGACAGTTTACCTGGAGTTTACCTGAAGAGGGTTTCGGGGGTCAACGCCCCTGCCTTATGGTGGATCAGGGCCTGATCAACGAGGCTGTTATTGTTTGCCAGACGCAACCCGACGTACGATCCAAAGCCCGGCTGGTAAGGTACTGACTTTAGGTGCCTGTCTAGCGCCAGGGGTCTATTGGTAATCCCCCTTATGTATGCTGGGGTGGCAGTTGAACAGTCTTGGGCCCCTGACACTTATTGTAATGTCTCTTATCGTGCTAGTGGCACCCCTGCTTTTCATTGGGGGGATGTTGCATCTCCTGCCGAGTCTTTTGCTTTCATAGGGAGTGATTTTCGTGTGCAAGTTTGGTACTAATCCCTCTAGGATTTTCCAAGTGTATGTGATTATGTATCTCTCCCGCCTGCGTTCTAGGAAGTACAGGTTGAGGAACTTCAAGCGTTCATAGTAATTTAGGTGTTTTATCACAGTTATGTGTGCCGTGAAGGTTCTCTATACATTTTCTAGGTCAGCAATTTCACCTGCCTTGAAAGGTGCAGTTAGTGTGCAGCAATATTCCAGCCTAGATAGAACAAGCGACCTGAAGAGTGTCATCATGGGCATAGCATCCCTAGTTCTGAAGGCTGTGCATAATTCTACATTCTACATTCTTCAGGTTATGTCCTTGTATTGCATTGATAAAGCCACTGGATGGCGAATTTTTTTTCTTCAACAAACCGGCCGCATCCCACCGAGGCAGAGTGACCTATAAAGAAAACTAAAGTTTTTTTTCTTTTTAAATTTAGTAATTTATACAGAAGGGGTTACTAGCCTATTGCTTCCGTGGATGGCGAAATATCTACAATTATTATTATTATTGTTATTATTATTATAATAATCATGAGGGAGCGCTAAACCCGTATGGATTATACAGCGCCTGCGGGGGTGGAGGGGAATGGAAGGTATTCAGGTTCAATTAAGGGAACTGGAGCCCAGATCCAATTCCGTAGATCAAGAGCCCCTCACCAGCATCAAGGACCCTCCCTTGAGGGGATATCTACAAATAAAGATACCCAGATGTTCCACATTAATTCTTCAAGTTGTTTATTGTCCGGGGGAGCACAGAGACATGACATGACCACGACATACAAAATACAAGACCTAGAGCTTACTTCGACCAGTAAACTTTAATATATAGTTACAGTTACCTCTGTTGCAGTGGAAGTGCTTTTGGGAATGACAATCTTAGGATCGCCTGGACGATGGTTCGACCCTCGATCACTCCAGTAAATAATTGTATTACACCAGGAGGCCTAGTCTCGGACCGGGCGGCGGGGGCGTTGACCCCCGGAACACTCTTCAGGTAGACTCCAGGTAGGTAGACACACTAAGGCATAGCAACCATTCAAACAATTCAACCTAACTCTTAATCCCATGGCAAATATAAATGAGGAAGACTCACAACAGCAGAAATTTTACCCTGACGAAATAATATAAGTCAATAGGTAGAATAAAAACCCTCACGTCATTTCCACCTTCCATGTTGCTATGCCGTTTCCATCTCCTCCAATGGATGTTAAAGCGCATTATGCGGCCACTTTCACCTGACGGGGCGGGACCCAACACCCGCTGTCTCTTGCCCCGAGGCTCTGTCTTATCTGTCCTTCACAAAGGGAATTATATCATGGCCTAACGACTTGGCGCTGGGCCTGAGACGCACGCTCTTCCACCCCACCTGCTGCCTGGTATCTGGCGAAGACAGGGAACAACTCCCTCCCACCTGCTGCCTGGCGAAGACAGGGAACACCTCCCTCCCACCTGCTGCCTGGCGAAGACAGGGAACACCTCCCTCCCACCTGCTGCCTGGCGAAGACAGGGAACACCTCCCTCCCACCTGCTGCCTGGCGAAGACGGGGAACACCTCCCTCCCACCTGCTGCCTGGTATCTGGCGAAGACAGGCAGCTACTCCCCTACCACTTGCTGGTGATGCCAGGGGCCCTCCCCTTCCTCTTGCTAAGCCCGACGAAGGAAGGGAACCCTCCCCTGCTTCAAATTCCCTGGAGGCGAAAACAAAGAATTCACAGAATTCTCAATGGTGCTACCCTGTCTGAAGTGAGGAAGGAAACACTGGCTAGACAAATAGAAGATACTGAACTTAAACGCATCCGGCAGAATCCAGGAAAGACAGGGTGAGCAAAAAAACAATTAACGTGATTAAAGGGAATCCAAAATACTTCGTCTCAGATGCAAAATCCGGGAGAAAAACAGAACATCCAGTATCGAGCAGTATGCTTAAGAAAGATAGAACTTACACTGATGATAGCAAAGAAATAAGCGAAATAGTGAAGTCTCAGTATGATACTGTTTTCTGCGAGATATTAATCAGATCGAATGGTAATTATAATTTTTAAAGGGGTGGAGTGGTAAGCCAGTGGAAGGCCTCGGTCAGATGACCAAAAGCTCCAGCTGAGGGTCGTCATATGACTAAAACCAGCGTCAGGAAACACTTGTCCTGTTTCCTGACAAACCTTACCTAACTTAACCTTATGGTTCACAAACCCAATGAATTTTTCATGAACGAGACTCCTAAAAAATTTGGTAGACATTTACAAACGTTTCCGAGGTTAACCCTAACCCTACCTGGCTTCGATTATGCCTTTGACAACATTCCCATGTACTCCCCCCGCACCCAGAGTCATGGAACTCTATGTTTGTCTACTGTCTTGACTTACCTAATACCTGCCTACTAAACATGCTTTTACTTGGACAAAGCTTTGCTGTAGAGCTTTACAAAGTTATGAAAAAGCTGGACTAATAGAAAGATGCTCTATACTGGAAAATGCATCCCCTGCTTCTCTCTCTCTCTCTCTCTCTCTCTCTCTCTCTCTCTCACACACACACAATCTGTCGTAATGGCTTTGACCATTATTAATGATAGAGTCAGATTACCTTTGTTAAGGAATGTTATTACGGTGCCCTCTAATGGGAATATTATCAAGAAATCGAGAAGGTTATAGAGAAGGTGGACTGATGAAGGGAGGGAGGGAGGGAAGGAGGGAGGGAGGAGAGGAGAGAGAGAGAGAGAGAGAGAGAGAGAGAGAGAGAGAGAGAGAGAGAGAGAGAGAGAGAGAGAGAGAGAGAGAGGGAGAGATATTAATAAGAAACAAATCATTAGCCTGTGCTCCTCTGTTCAGTTTTCTCTCTCTCTCTCTCTCATTCTTTATCTCCCCATATCTCTCATGCACCTCGCAGCCAGATCAGTCATGCATGACACATGACTATAAAAACACCAGCATCTCATCCATCTTACTGTCTTCCTCCCAAGGGCTCTTGATTCAAGAACCTGGAACTACCCTCCCCACCCTTGGATCAGGGGGAGGGGACGAAAAAGTAAAAGGGGGAAGGGGTAAGACAGAAGATGGGGAAGTAGAAAAAATATGATAATTAAAAAGAAATAAAGGGGCGAGGTCCAATAAGGATGAAAAAAAGGGTCCCACACCAAGCCTGTTCCCCTTGATGGCTTGATCAAGGAGGCTGTTGGTGCCAGTCGCATGCAGACCAGCATAGACATCACAGCCTGGCTGATCAGGCACTCTCTTGAGGAACTTATCCAGTTGCCTCTTGGAAACAGCCAGGGGTCTGGTCTGCTGGTGATTCGCCCTTATGCGTGAAGAGAAAGTGCTGAGAAGTCTTGGTCCTCTTACACTTACTGTGTTCTCTCCTAGTGTACTCATTACATCTCTGACCTGTTACGAGAATTTTCCCACTGTACATTAATTAATGCATCTATATTAATGCTCTTAAATCGTACGTCAGAATTTCAGTGGGAAATTTACCGTACGTCAGAAATTTTTAATTTCCTAAAAAAAAAACGCTGGAAAAATATCAAAATACTTGAAAATGATGCAAAATATCGAGGATTTCCGTGTGCAGATTTGGAACCAATCTATCGGGAATTTTCCCGAATGTGTCTTTCTCGCCTACGTTCCAGGGAGTACAGGTCGAGGGACTTCAGGCAGCCATGTAATTTAAGTTGGAGTGAAAAAGAGTGGAGGTGGAAAGAATGGGAGTGAAAAGAGTGGAGGTGGAAAGAGTGGAAGAGAAAAGGGTTGGGGTGGGTTGACTTGAAAGAGTGAGGATGAAAGGGGTTAGGGTTGAAGGGGTGAGGGGTAGATGAGGCTGAAAAAGGGTGAGAGGAGTGTGTGGGGAGAAAGATGTGAGAGTGGAGGGTGAAACGGAGCGGGGGTGAAGGGGTTGAAGAGAGAGAGAGAGAGAAATTGTGAGAGGAGTGAAGAATGATAGAGTGATCACCAACATATAAAGGTCAGAGATGAACTACGTTGCTCCTTATCAGGTGTATACATCTGTCTTCACCTCCCTGTGCTTACAGGGGTCGAATCCCAACAAACTTACTACCCTGGGACTGAAAAAGCACTTCCTAACATCCCTGTGAATGACATCAGTCTCCACCTTCCATCAATGTCTGTGTCTACCTCTCTCCAAGCAGCCAGTCCTCTGAGTATTTTGTATATCATGATTATGTCTCCCTATTGACTCTCTTTCAGGGCTGAGTTTCCTGAGTCTCTCCTTGTATTCCATGGTCCCCAGTTCCCGTATCAATCTCGTTGCGAACACCTTTATGTTGGTCATTTGGGTTTCAAGCCTATCGACTTCTCAAAAGGGTTACTAAGGCTGCATGTCACTCGTTCACCACCAGCTAGCACCTTATACTCTAAGATGAACATAGCATAATTTGTGTACGTATTAAATGATTCTTTGTTAAGGTTCCTGAAAGATATGTTATGCATATTCGACTTCAGTTACCTGTTTAATGTGTCCATCGGGTTATATGCTTAGTGACATGCAGAATTCCTTATATGTCATATAATTCTCGTTTAGGCTGTACTCCACATCCGGTCTTATTTTTTTTACTCCGTCCTCTAATCTCATTACCTTGCACTTACATGACTGAACTCTAGCAACCAGTTTCCCAGCCAGTTAAAAGTCCTCTTTGAACCCTCTAAGTTTCCGTCTCCTTTTATCTTTCTCATTAGTTTTACACATGAACAGTTTCTACTTATCTCTGTAATACCGTCATTAGAGTTTCGGCTGGTTCGTGAAACAGGATTGTTTTCCCAACCCCGGAATCTGTTCTGGTTTTTCTCTAGACGTTCTGCTGGCTGCCTGTTCATGGTTGGCACACATAGTGGTGGTACAGGTTTGTAATTCATTGCCTCATGTCTGTGCTCTGGTTCACTACGAGAATAATGTTAGACCATTTTCCAGATTTCTGACACCTGGTCCATGACCTGTGACTTGTGACCTGTTAAAGTTTTTGTTATGGGTTGATTTGATTTCTGCCTATGGGATCACCCAGGTCTCTCCCTATGGATTCACTCAGGTTTCTATCTATGGATTCACTCGCGTTCTGGCTATGGATTCACTCGCGTTCTGGCTATGGGATCACACAGGCTAAGGTTGTAAGTCAGCTCAGAGTTCCTTGCTTCATGATCCACGGAAACTGGTTATGTGGTCCCATTGTCTTCGCTATATCCAGTTTTTTTTAGAAGTTTCTTCCATTCCTTCGTTATGTTGACTGTTTATGTCTCAACGATGGAGTCTGAAATCAATACCTTTGACGAGTTTCGAGTCTTACTATTCTCGGAGCCCGGCCATGGGCCAGGTCTGAAGTATTTCTCAGTATATGTGATACGTGAGAAAGAGAGGGATATCTTTAATGCCAAGACATTAACGATACCTAGGGGGATACATATGTGTCGTATGTGTGTTAACTACACCAGCTTCAGAATTAACCTCTCCCTCATAAGCAATTTGTAATCACTTCAGGAATTTTCCTGCACATCACTGTGGATACTGGTCCTCCTCCCAGTGCATAGCACTCCATACTGGCCCTCCTCCCAGTGCATAGCACTCCATACTGGCCCTCCTCCCAGTGCATAGCACTCCATACTGGCCCTCCTCCCAGCACATAGCACTCCATACTGGCCCTCCTCCCAGTGCATAGCACTCCATACTGGCCCTCCTCCCAGTGCATAGCACTCCATACTGGCCCTCCTCCCAGTGCATAGCACTCCATACTGGCCCTCCTCCCAGTGCATAGCACTCCATACTGGCACTCCTCCCAGCACATAGCACTCCACACTGGCCCTCCTCCCAACACATAGCACTCCATACTGGCCCTCCTCCCAGTGCATAGCACTCCATACTGGCCCTCCTCCCAGCACATAGCACTCCATACTGGCCCTCCTCCCAGCACATAACACTACATACTGACCCTACCTGGAGGGTGTTCCGGGGGTCAACGCACCCCGCGGCCCAGTCCATGACCACGAGCCTGGCCCATGGCCGGGCTCAGAGAGTAGATACTCTCGAAACTCTTCAAAGGTAAGGCCTCCAACCCCATCTTTCCGGAACCTCTCCTTACCTTCAATTTAACCTGACAAAGAACATCTTGCGCCCGTAACCCGCTTGGAAAGCTGGGCCAACCAGTCTTGCGGCGTCGGGAAGAACCGCCAGAAATCTTATTAATGCCAAGGAACGGGAAAAAATGCAACAGTTTCTGCAATTACTCCAGGACCATCGGGAGAATTACGGAGTGAAAAATTAAAAAAAAAAAAAATGAACATCTGAGCTATCGCACAGATGTTCAGGAGGAGGGGGAGGATGGGTTCACTAGAGCGTGGCTGGAACAGTTCACCAAAAGGCAAGGCTTAGGTGAGAAACCTTACGGCGAGGTTTCGACCCTTTGATGAATACCTTTGATGAGTTTCGAGAGTCTTTCTATTTCTGGAGCCCGGCCATAGGCCAGGCTCTACTAGTCCTGCACTAGTGTCTAAGTCACAGTTGTGATCTGAGAATGAGGTTTAAGGGTCGACCGAAACGTCGTCATAAGATTCGACTCTAGGTGAACACGGATGTTCCGTGGTTAACGGGGGTTTCAATACTGTATATGATGGTTGATGTAAGGACAGTGCTTGGTTGCATACGTAAATGGGTGTTGATATGTATACAACCTATGTTGATAAAAGCTAGAAGGGGGACCAAGAGCTATAGTACATGTTTCTAATAAATTTAGGCACAAAAAATGTTTAATACACTCAACAAACGTCAATACTACTTATATATATTTGGTAAAATTGGTCAATTAGCAACTCATTTAAAATTAAATCCTTTCTAAAAATTTATCTTATACGTTTAACGATACATTTTTTCATTTATGTTAATGTAAAAATTAATAATTTTGTACCAAAAGAACCTTAGAAAACTTACCTAACCTTATTATAACAAGCTCAATTTAATCTAGCCTAATCTAAATATATTTTAGATAAGTTTGCAATAATTTAATAATAAACAATGAAATATATTTTTCTTTAGGTTCAGAATGATTTTTTTGCGAAATTATTGCATACACAAATTTTCGCTTGCCTTATTCGGCAAGAAGAGCGTTGCTATTTAAGCCAAAATATCAAGTTTTACCTATTCGGCACGACATATATATATGAAGGAAAAACAAATTTGTTGTTTTTTTTTGCACTTTTTAAAGGAGAATCAAGAGCCTTTCATTCCTTCTGTATGAATGCCTTGATACTGGTGCGGGGCTCTTGATCCAAGGAAATTAAGTTATCCTAATCTTCCACGGAGCAAACGTGATTACCCATGAGTCCCCAGGCGTCGTTTTACCATGAATATAAAAATAATAATAATAATAACAACGACAATAATAACTAATAATAATAATAATAATAATCCCCTTCATTGGTCCAGCCAAGTTGAACGCGATCCGCCGGAGACCCGTCATGAGGAAATTGTGTTGACCTCTCCGGGTCATTAGACATCCCGCCCTACAAAAAACATTGTAGGTCGTGATAGCCATTAAACACTTCTTAATGACCCTGCCTTAATCACCAGTTACAGCGGGCCCAATAACCACGTCCCCGATAAATACCCTTATAACCAACCCACACTTTTATGTACTCATTATACGTGTTGGTGGAGGATCGATCCTACGTCCGCAAAAAGTGGTAGAGGTTGAGGGAACTGAACAAGTCCTCTCAAAACTTGGGGACTGATCACCTGTCAAGGCTGAGGGACTGATCACCTGTCAAGGCTGAGGGACTGATCACCTGAAGCTACCTCATCCACTGTTTAACCTCTGAACTGGAGGGACAAAGCCACTGGTGAGCGAAACGTCTCCACAATAAACATACCCAAGTGCTGCACATTGTGTCTTATCTATTTTGATAAAACTCTTCTTGAAGCGAAACGTTATCTTAATAACATGTATTTACCTTATCCAACGATGAAGACTCGAACCGCCGTTCGCCAATCACGAAAGACGGACAGACACCAAGAGAACCAAAACAGCACTCCAGGGTGCTTGTGACGTGTTCACATCTTGGCTAACTGGATGGTGGTGGACGAGGCCAGATTATTGTGCCAACTCTCCCGTGCTTTCTAAATGATAACACAAGAGTGTGTTGGTTCTTTGCATACAAATAGCGTCGTTACTTCCCCTTAAGTGCTCTTACTCATGCCATGCAAACTCTCTGGTGCAAATCTCTCTTGGTACGTGAATCCTCCTGCGTGAGCTTCGGTACGTGAATCTTCCTGCATGAGTCGGTACTTGAATCTGATGAGCTGCTGAGAGTGAATGTTTCAGCTGTTGGTTCAGACGACTTGCTGACGAGTTGCTGCTGTCAGTTTTTCTCAGCTGTCGGTGCTGCCGTCACCTCCACACCTCTCCCCCTCCTGCCTTCACTCCATACTAGGAAACTCCACTTACCTGCTGGAGTGTAACATCCAGTGGAAGAAAGCGTTAGGGTCGGGTGTGTAAGAAACTCCAGTACCTGCTGGAATTCCACACGCACGCCCCTCCTCAACGCCGCCACAAGCCCCCTTCCTAGCCCACCACGGACACGCGTCCTCCTTCCGCTGCCCCTCCACAGCGCCACACGCCACCCCTCCCGTCCTACCAACACTCCCATTTCTCAGTCATTCCCCATTTACTCCTTGATGGTTTCAGGGGTCAACGCCCCCTCCCCCGCGGCTCAGTCACTGACCAGACCTCCTGATGGAGGACAGGACATTACCGCAGATTAAAACGCCAGTTACTACACCTTTCTGAATATGATAATAGTGTTAAGAGGAAGGAAGTACCTGCTTAGTTGATAAGAAATTGACACTCGAGGGGTAAACAAAAAAAGTAGACCCAAACAAGAAATATTACAGAAACCTTTTTTTACCTGTTAATTGTTTATCTGTTACCTGTTTACCTCTTGTTTATCTGTTGTTTACCTGTTACTTATCTGTTACATGTTACTTGTTTACCTGTTACTTATCTGTTACATGTTACTTGTTTACCTGTTACTTATCTGCTTACCTGTTATTTGTTTACCTGCTACTTGTTATACCTGTTTACCTGCTACTTGTTTACCTGCTACTTGTTTCGGGAGTTATTCCGCGCCCGCCTCCCGGCCCGGGGTCAAGCCTCCATGTTTTGCTAGCCTGTTGCAAAACCCTTTATTACAGCTAACGTTTCGCTCTACACAGGGCAAAACATCGTCAGCAGCAACTTCACAACAACACGTGTCCTAGTAGGCTTACCTGCGATATCTGCCGTAGTGCTCTACACAATCAGTGGTTGTCTAGGCTTCAAACTCACTCCAAGTCTGTGTGTGTGTGTGTGTGTAATGGCTGTTATGGCTGGCATTACCTAGTGGATACACCACGACAATTTCTGTTTATCCCGTGGGTGATCGGTACACCCCCCCCCCAGGGTAACTATTAACCGCTTGCTAGACAACACTCTCCAACACCCGCTCTCCAACACTCACTCACCAACACTCAACTTTTCTCGCAGTTTTAAATCCAAGCTTTTCTGAAGTATTCTCGGAGCCTGGTCCATGGCCGGGCTCCGAGAGTAGCTAAACTCTCGAAACTCTTCAAAGGTATTCAAAGGTAAGTATACGCAACTCTGCAAGGGGGTGGGGTTCTTGATGATAGTGAAGGGATCTTGATGCCAGTGAAGGGATCTTGATACCGGTGAAGGACTTTTGAAGTCGGTGAAAATATCTTGATGGTAGCGAAGGGATCATGTTGCCGGTGAAAGGGCTCTTGATATAGGCGAAGGGTTCTTGATATAGGTGAAGGGCTCTTGATATCGGTGAAGGGATCTTGATATAAGTTGTATAAGGCCTACGGATTTGTGACCGCTTACGCACGAACGCAACCAAAAAAATATATATATAAAATATTTTTCTAAGCAGACAGAATACCTTAACTTATGCCTCACGGGTATTCCCTAGCAGGTAGCCCTCACGGGTATCCCTAGCAGGTATTCCTCGCAGGTATACCTCGTTAGTATCTCTCACAGGTATCCTTTACAGTTATCCCTCACAGGTATCCCTCGTGGGTGTCCCTTACATGTAGGTATCCCTTGCAAGCAGGTATCCCTCACAGGCAGGCATCCCTCGCATGTATTCCACACAGGAAACAGCAACACTCCCACTAGGGTCTGGCCAAACTGCAGTAATTTACATTAGAAATTGGAGAATGAAATGGGTTTTCGTGGGAATAAGAGGAGTCAACGGATGGGGAGGACAATCAGGTCGAGAGTTAACAGGTAGGAGGGGGGGGGAGCAATCAGGTCGTGGGATCAGAGTTAACAGGTGGAGAGGCAATCAGGTCGAGTGTCAAGGGGTCAAGTGAGAATGATTTCATCCTATTTTTGTTGTTGTTGTTCTCTATCTTTTTTCTTCTTTCAAAGAGGCGACCTGGTATAATGATGCTCTAATTCTGTTTGAAGCAAGAAATAAATTGATTTTGATGTGGGGTCTCTCTTTCTCTCTCTCTCTTACACAGGGTTCTACAAGGTTAGGTCTGGGTTCCTAACTTTATTTACCGTCTAAGAGCTGCTCTCTCTCTCTCTCTCTCTCTCTCTCTCTCTCTCTCTCTCTCTCTCTCTCTCTCTATCTATCTCTCTAGTCCCGGGGCCCGGCCCTGGGCCAGGCTCGTCTGCTGTTTGCCTGGTCAACCAGGCTGTTGCTGCTGGCGGCCCACGAACACAGTCTAACTTTCTGCTGATCTCATGTGTGCTATTCTAGATTAGGGTAATGTAAATTTACCTTGATTTGTGCACATTTAACCCACAATGACGAATAACATATGTGGGAGACTTACGTCTGGCAGCACCAGGAGGAGGAGGAAGAAGAGGAGGAAGAGGAGGAAGAGGAGGAAGAGGAGGAAGAGGAGGAAGAGGAGGAAGAGGAGGAAGAGGATGAAGAGGAGGAGGAGAAATATGCGAAGATGAAAAGAAGAAAAAATAACAATAATAATAATAATAATAATAATAATAATAATAATAATATGGTGATGATGATGAAAGAATAGAAATAAAAAAAGAGGAGAAGAAGAAGATAAAGATGAAGAAGAAGTAGGAGTGACAAAAGATAAAGTGGTTCACATCAGAGATAACAAGCATGACTATCGACTCCCAGGAGATAAAGAAGATCTCGCTGCATCTTTCTCAAATTGGTCACGCAGACGAGGGTCATTATGGAGGGGGGTGGGGGTTGCTGGTTTCTTGGTGAAGGAAAGACCAATTCTCTTTATATTTGGTCTCTGAGATGGACCTGAAGATTGTTGAGTTAGGTCTTTTAAAATTGTTTCTTATTGGAGGAAAGTTCAATTTTCTCTCTCTTATATCTACAGTGTAAAGGTGCAATTCTGGAGGAGGAGGAGGAGGAGGAAGAGGAAGAGGAAGAGGAGGAGGAAGAGGAAGAGGAAGAGGAAGAGGAAGAGGAGGAGGAAGAGGAAGAGGAAGAGGAAGAAGAAGACAGAGGATAAGAAGCAACCTAGAAGGGAAGAGGAAAACACGAACTAAATAAAATTCTGAACGAGGGAGAGAGAGAGAGAGACAGAGACAGAGAGAGAGAGCGAGAGAGAGAGAGAGAGAGAGAGAGGCTCACAAGCACACAAGCAACGAGTTCAAGGTCCCATTTCTTGTGTCAAGCCTCCCACTTTATGATCTTATTGTCTTTTCTTGCCTCCTCCTCCTCTTCCTCCTCTTCGTTGTTTCGGTGGTAGCAGCTTCCACGGTCAGGTCAATGAAGCATCTCGTAGCGCAGTGGTTAGCACACTCGCCTCCCTTTACCGAGGGGACACGAGGTTGAATCCCACACGAGAGGAAGTATATTAAGTCTCCCGACATCTACTACCCCTCTTAATTAATTAGCGGTAAACAGACACCCGGGAGTTAGCAGACTGTTGTGGGTCGCATCTTGGGGATGATCTGAAAAGTCCCCTTTACCGTGGGTGAAAACTTTTACGTTTGAGAGGAGAGTTCCCACACACAAGCAGGCTGTTGCTGCTGGCGGCCCGCTGGCCCAAAAATACACCCCAGCTTGGGTTGATCCTCACTGACTGATTGGCATTACTGTGTTATCCTGCGTTATTCGGGGTTAATAATCCTAGATTCATCAATAATAGTCGGAAGGAATTATTCTCAATTTTCCTCCTGACGACAGATATAAGTCTCTCAGACCTTTTGTTGAGAAGTCTCGGACCCGATATGTTTATAGGGGGGTATCTCCTAGTGTATTTGTTACACCCCTGTGATTTTTTGGAGGGGGGGGGGTATTATCCTTGCTCATAAGAAACACTTTCTGTTGCAAAGCGTGATAAGAAATGCAAACCTTACCACTTGTGCACAGTGGTGCCTATGCTAAACTTCCAATGGTGTATAAATATACCTAGTTGGATGAATCTTATTGTAGCCAGCTGGCCCAGCGGCTAGCGCGTCGGTCTGGAGTTTTACGACTCTCTGATCGCGGGTTCTATCCCCACCCGTGGTATGGTTTGTTTCCAATCGTGTCATTACGATTTCGTGAGTCGTGATAAGATATAAGAAACTTCAGGAGTTCCCAATAGTCGAATTGGTACGGGCAGATGAGGTTCTCTTTATTATCTTCAGGTCTGCAGTTTTACCTGCCTTCAATGGGGCTGTTAACTGTACCGTAATATTACTCCACTCAAGAGACAACGACGGCCTTCAAGAGCATCGGCATTGGCTCGTCATCTCTTGTTTTGCAGCTCCTTGTTATCCACCCAATCATTTTCTTTGCCTTTGTGATAGCGTCACAGTTGTCTTTCATAAACATACATTATGACAGGTTTTTCCCAAGTTCATTCCACTTACACTCTATCAAATAGTTTGATTACATTCTGCGATATGTTAAGTCTTGTCACTCTTCTTCTACACCACAATAACTGAAATTAAGACACATGTGCAACATCTGGGTATCTTTATTGTAGACGTTTCGCCCTCCAGTGGCTTTATCAGTACAAATTCTAGGACATAATTTGAAGAGAGTAGAACTATATACAAAAGATGAGGTAATCAGTCCCTCGGCCTTGGAGTTGGTGCGAAGAACACCGAAGTCGTGGAGGTTCTGGAGCAGAGGTAAGGAGGCTGGCCTCCTTGCCTCTGCTCCAGACACTTCTGCAACATGTGAGAATCTTTACTGAAGAAACGTTTCGGAACACAGTGGCTTCATCAGTCCAATACAAAGAAGTAAGGTGTAAGGAGAGGAGGAGTTTGAGGTAATCAGTCCCTCGGCCGGGAATCGATGTGTTCAGTCCATCAATCGGAGGGGACTGACCTCCTCAAAACATCGTCTTCAAGGGTGATGGACTGATTACATCGTCTTCGCATCACTATCGCTTCTGCAGACTCCTCTGTACTCGACTGAAGAAGCCTAATGTGTAGGCGAAACCTTTCGGAATATAAAGATATTGAATACCATTTTCACATTAAGATAGGACTGGGCTTCGAAATGACCAGAGGTTGGACAACAGCTCTTGGCCTGTTTAAAATTTGTGTAAAAAAGATAAGTTTGGAATCCATGTTTAATAATCCTGTGTCTCATCACTCTTGCAAAGATCTTGTTTTCTCTTCTTTTCTCTTTCATCTGTGATTTTATAATACTCCAGAACTGACCGAAACGTCCTTTTAAAGTTTCCTCTCTAAATGTGGGTTATAAGTCCATTTTGATAATACAGTGGTACCCCGGATTTCGTACAGCTCCCAACTCGAACAATTATGTAAGTGTATTTTTGTAAGTGCTTTTGTAAGTGTATTTTTGGGGGTCTGAAACGGACTAATCTAATTTACATTCGTCCTTATGGGAACAAATTCGTTCGGTAACGGCACTCGAACAGCATTCTAGAACGAATTATTGACGAAAACCGGGGTACCCCTGTATATGTCATCAGTGCTTTTGATGACTGTTTTACCTTCTTCGTGAAGTGAGGATATATTAGTCTCTTTTAAAGTAGGTAGGATGATGACGGTGCCTAGAATCCAGACACTACCTGGCGAAACGTTTCCCTTATTAAATGTCCTGAGCTGTACATAACTGCCTTTTCCCACATCTCTCCGGTATCACCATAACATTTACTCCCACTATCTTCATTCATCAGTTGAAAATGTGTGATAGTGCTTTTTTTTTGGGGGGTGGGCTACGTTGTTATATATATATGATTTTATCTCTGGGTCTTAGCACTACCTGTTGATGATTTTGGGAAGTTGCAGTCCCCGACGTTGTTGACTTGATTAGTCAGACTATTTGCTCTAGCAACGCGCAGTCCAGCCCTACAGCCTATCTGATCAGGAACTGACTGGATGAACTGGTATCTGTCCTCAAGTTGCCTCTGAGGACAGTTAGGGATCAGAGTTAATAAATTAGACACATGTGCAACACTTGGGTATTTTTATTGAGGGAACGTTTGGGCACACAGTGGCTTCATCAGTCCAATACAAAGAAGAGTGGTGAAGATCAGGAGTTTGAGGTAATCAGTCCCTCAACCTTAAGTAGATGTAACATCACCCAATTAATATTTGCACTAATGGCTCATTACAGTTGTGACCGGGTGTAGACGTGTGAATTGCTCATTACTTTATAATTTGTTCATGATTGTAACCATGCATAGACGTGTAGATGATTCATTACCTTTGTAACTTGTGAGTTCATTACCTTTGTAACTTGTTCAGCTATCGAAACTTTGGGATACAGCTCCTGGACCCATTATGTAACTCTGTAATCTTTTGACTACAGCCCACAGGATGGGTATGGGGTGAATAATAAAGATATTAAACTAACACCAGGCTGAGGGACTAATTACCTCAAACTTCTGATCTTCACCATTCTTTGTATTGGACTGATGAAGCCACTGTGTGGCGAAACGTTTCCTCACTAAAGATACCCAAGTGTCGCACATGTGTCTAATTTATCAACTTGTCGATTCTCTGAACCATTTATCTACAAGGATCAGAATACATGGGCGTGCTCTCAGTGGCGTGGGAGGTCAGGACTGAGTACATGGGCGTGCTCTCAGTGGCGTGGGAGGTCAGGACTGAGTACATGGGCGTGCTCTCAGTGGCGTGGGAGGTCAGGACTGAGTACATGGGCGTGCTCTCAGTGGGTGGGAGGTCAGGACTGAGTACATGGGCGTGCTCTCAGTGGCGTGGGAGGTCAGGACTGAGTACATGGGCGTGCTCTCAGTGGCGTGAGAGGTCAGGACTGAGTACATGGGCGTGCTCTCAGTGGCGTGGGAGGTCAGGACTGAGTACATGGGCGTGCTCTCAGTGGCGTGGGAGGTCAGGACTGTGTCAGGAAAGTTAGAAGCGTTGGGAGTCACAATGATGACAACTCCACGTGAGGTGACAATGTTTAGTCTGTTCTGTGGTTCCCTCAACGCTGAGTCATACAGTGGACTCAGTATTTAGTTCCGTTTCCTCGGTCTCTTCCGCAAATATGCATTTCTCTTAAGGAATACTAGAGAGTTTTTTTTTTTTTTTTTTGGGGGGCTTTTGATGTTACAGTAAACAAAAAGTCCGATAATTTTTTTATGTCTCTGCTGGGCAGTGCATGAAGCATTCAGTTATAACTGTTTTAAACTGTTCTAACTAGTTTGTTCTTTTAGTTTCTCGGAAAGTCTGCTACCCACGGGAGGCTCAGTTGTGTCCATTGACCATTATTACAATTCTAACTTGAAAGTTCTTTTTTTCCCCATAACAGTATAAGTCAACATTGCTTCTAATCTCACAGTTTCATTCTCTAGTAACACTTCTTTAGTACGTTTCATTAATCATTTATTCTCGGTTAATTCATTTATTGCTGAAATGTAGTTTACTTGAAAATGCCCTCAAGACTATTGCTATAAGGCTACGGAGGTCTGGAGGTCGATCAATGTCGGAATATTGATTATGTTGTGGGTCGAGTTTTGTGTGTTCGACATCCTGGTACAGAGGTACAGGTGTGGGGGGCAGGGGTGAGGTTGCCACCTGGCCGGTCCTGGACCGGGCCCGCATGATGTCTAGTTTCCTTAAATTCCTGCAAGGTTTTCGTCAGTCTTTCGTGAGGTGTTCGTGGCAGCCCTTCCTTAGCTCCTCGTCAGGTTGCTGGCGAGGAAGGAGCCTGAAGGCACGTGTCTCAGGGCTGAGACTCGCGACCACTACAATTGCTCACTTCCTGTTGACTGTCCCAGCATCCCTCACTCCCACCTCGGTTCGGTCCCTCTCCTTCCTCCCCAAACTCCCCCACTACCTCAGTCAGGTCCCTCTCCATCCTTCCCTAACTCCCCCCCCCCCCACTTCACAACAGTCCATCTCACCCACCTAAACCTTGACCCTTTCTTTACCATTCATCACCTCCAGTCTTGTTCCTCTCCCTCTTCCCTCACTTCTTCCTTACCTCAGTTGCTCCCTCACAGCTTCCATCTCCCCGCCACGCGTGTCTTGACTTCTAGCGTGCCCTTCCCTGCCGCACCTTAAGTTCCATTTAAAGTTATCTAGTGTTTTTAAGTTCTCCATATTGTGCTCATCAAGTTTAATAAAAGAGAAGCAGCTCCACTCTGCAGTTCCCAGAAACAATATTGTGGGCGAGAGAGAGAGAGAGGAGAGAGAGAGAGAGAGAGAGAGAGAGAGAGAGAGAGAGAGAGAGAGAGAGAGAGAGAGAGAGAGAGAGAGGAATTTCTAGCTACCAGGATCACATGACATCAAAATTAATTCAGAACAGTCAAGAATGGGTTATAAGTCCAAAGATACTGCAAGAAAACTTGTTTTTTCTTCCTGTAGATTATTAGTTGGTAATAATAATAATAATAATAATAATAATATAATAATAATAATAATAACAACAAAATAATAATAATAATAATAATACTAATAATAATACTAATAATAAAAATAATAACTATAATAATAATAAAAAATATAATAATAATAATAATAATAATAATAATAATAATAATAATAATACGACCAGTAACGTGCGTAAATGCCAAACAACGAATATAAATCTCGTACTACAAAGAGATGTAGATGCGCGTTAGCACTTACTCAGCATGCAAATTGGTGACTACCTGTGCAGATGGCCCTGGCAGGACGAGGCATCACCGGTGCTACAACACCAAACTATGGGCGTCTAGTGTTATACCAACACGCCGGTAAACTTACCATTAGAGCGCATTCAAACCGATTTTTACGAGACTGACCGGTCTGGTGTAGGACCACTAAATCATAGAGGAACTGGTTTTGCTGTTTCGCCCTGGGATAGACAAAGGATTTGGCTTTTTTCAGTGTTACAACACAGGTCGTAGGAAGACTAGTTTTTGCACTAGGCGGCTAGCCATGGGAGGTGTTGGCGTGGGCGTGGGCGTGGGTGTGAAAGTGTTCCTGTGGACGTGAGTCTTTGCGTGGGTGTCGGATCTCCAGTCACGCCTCTTCGTGACTTCGCTGTTGTTGTGTAATACGGTGAAAGGTCTCTTGTCTCTCTCATTCCCTCTAGTGCACAAATCGATGAGTGTACACACGCGCGCGCTAGGGTACGCACATCTCCTGAGGCGCACATCAACCAAATAACTGCTGCAGCATATGGGCGCCTGGCTAACCTAAGAAGAGCATTTCGACACCTGAGTAAGGAGTCATTCATGGCACTGTACACCGTGTATGTCAGGCCCATATTGGAGTACGCAGCACCAGTATGGAACCCATACCTGATTAAGCACGTCAAGAAATTAGAGAAAGTACAAAGGTTTGCAACAAGACTAATCAGAGCTAAGGGGCATGTCCTACGAGGAGAGGTTAAGGGCAATCAAGCTGACGACACTAGAGGACAGGAGGGATAGAGGGGACATGATAACGACATACACAATATTGATAGGAACTGACAAGGTGGATAGGGACAGAATGTTTCAGAGATGGGACACAGCAACAAGGGATCACAACTAAAAGTTGAATACTCAGATGAGTCACAGGGATGTTAGGAAGTATTTCTTCAGTCATAGAGTTGTCAGGAAGTGGAACAATCGGGAGAGTGATGTAGTTGAGGCAGGATCCGTACATAGCTTTAAGAAGAGGTACGATAAAGCTCATGGAGCTGGGAG
The DNA here is from genome assembly GCA_009830355.1 of Cherax destructor. NCBI lineage: Eukaryota > Metazoa > Arthropoda > Malacostraca > Decapoda > Parastacidae > Cherax > Cherax destructor. Next base: position 339,980 of record WNWK01000342.1, read on the forward strand.
AGAGTGGACCTAGTAGCGACCAGCGAAGAGGCGGGGCCAGGAGCCACAAATAAGTGAGAAATACTTGAGTACACACACACACACACACACACACACACACACACCACACACACACACACACACACACACACGCACACGGAGAGCCAGTCATGCGTGTTCTCACCTGTTTTTTAATTAGTGCTTACAGTATCCGAGGCGAGATTGTTTTCTTTCTCTGCATTACGTGAGTCTCTCTTCCACACCAGCGACTGTGGCGCCGATTACCAAGACACCCGTTCGGGTTTTGCAACACTTAAAAAAATCAATGTATTTTTTGTTCCAGTTAGAGGATCGAGCACGCACGCAAACACACACGCGCACACACACACACACACACACACACACACACACACACACACATCCAGACACCTAGTAGCGACCATTGAAGGGGCGGGGTCAGGAGCTATGAATCGACCCCTGCAACTACAATTAGGTCAGTACCGAACAGGCCAAATGTCTTATCGACAAGTGCCTTTAACCAAATGGTAACACACACACACACACACACACACACATACATACACACACACACACACACACACACACACATACACACACACACACACACACACACATACACACACACATACACACACACACACATACACACACACACATACACACACACACACATACACACACACACACATACATACACATACACACACACACGCATACTTTTCAAAACAATAAACGCCAAAATTCCCGAATTTACGAAGCGTTTGTAGGGCGGGCGACGCCAGGATCAGTTTCGATGCAAATCTTACAACATTTTTCACGTTTCAGGACTGCGTTTAATGGCTCTTTAATGTTCATAAAAATCTATAGATAAGGTCTGTAAGTGGGACCTTGGGAAAGGTCCAGCAGTAAAGATCTTCTGTATGGATAACCAGTGTCCCTCCACGCAGCTGTATTTCCTAGATTAGACACGTTTCCTTAATAAAGACTTGGGTATTTTTATTAAGGAAACGTTTCGCCACACAGTGGCTTCATCGGTCATATACAAAGAAGACTGGTGAAGAACAGAAAGAGTTTGAGGTAATCAGTCCCTCAGCCTGAAGTCGATGTAATCAGTCCATCAATCTTTTCAATTTTTTTTCAAAACTCAGATTTATATATATATATATATATATATATATATATATATATATATATATATATATATATATATATATATTAAAAATCCGTGTGTGTTTGTGTGTGTGTGTGTGTGTGTGAGTGTGTGTGTGTGTACTCACCTAGTTGTGGTTGCAGGGGTCGAGACATAGCTCCTGTGTATGTGTGTGTGTGTGTGTGTGAGTATGTGTGTGTGTGTGTGTGTGAGTGCCCCTTAGAATAAAAATATATTCCAAACTCTTTTGCATTTCGCACTTAAAAATATATATATTTATGTCCCCCAAATATTGTTTCAATGTAGAGAATCCAAAAATAATATCAAATTCCTTCCCTTATAACCGAAGAACATATATATTTTTTGAAAGAGGTTGTACCCAAACAAAGGCGGCAACAATAAGCGCACGACCTTTCATTAGTCCCACGGAGATGCCAATAAAAGCGCATCGGATCTAGTTTCTGTAACAGGATCTGAACCGATTCCCCCGGCAAGCGCCACAATTTGAAGATAAGACACGCCAAGCTTCCCCAATTTATTTCTCAGCAGGAACATGACAACAAAGATACGAGATACGACAGCGACAGCCATTACTATTCTTATTTTTTTTTTTCCTCTTCAGCTATCCTCCCCTTTCCATTTTATCATCTCGCAACCTTCCCAGCCTCACTTTATCATTATCTTCTCTCTCTCTCTCTCTCTCTCTCTCTCTCTCTCTCTCTCTCTCTCTCTTCTTCCCTTTACTCTTTCTTCCTTCCCCTACTCTCACTGTCCCCCGCAGCTTTCTCAACAGACCCATCATATGAACTGTGTTATCTATCATCTATTTTCAACATCGCAGTATATCTAAGGACACTAATTAATGAAGCAAGTTAATGGAATACAGCATAAAGATTTGGTAAATAGACAGGTGCAACTAACGTGACATTATCTTGTGGCAACGTTTCGCTCTCCAGGAGCTTTAGCAAGCTTGATAAAGCTCCTGAACAGCGAAACGTTGCCACAATAAAATGACACATTAGTTGCACTTGTGTCATCTTACCTTAGAAAGACATAACTGTACAAATATGATTATTGTCACTTGAACACATAATTACATAGGCGACTTTTATACTGGAGACAGTGGAAGGAACGAAGAGGTAATTTCGAGGGGATCAGTCCCTCAGCATTGGTCCTGACGGAGGGTACCTTTAATATACCTTTGAGGGTTCTCGACTTTCCTAGTCTCGGAGCCCAGCTCCTGAGTGTTTAAGAGTGTGGGACCACGAATGTTGACACAATGCTCACTTACTGTGTCCAAGGCGTCTAAGCTTTTCACTGGGTTAATTGTACGTTTTCACCCATATCTCCCACTCCTGTATGTTATGGCAGTGTAAAAATCTCTTTCTCTCTCTCTCTCCTTCGCTGCAGTGATTACAGATTTAGGTACGACGGCCACCTTCAAGGCAGGCGAGAGTTATGAGGTGAAAAACGTACAAAGAACTTTCACTGCTCGTATACACTCAGTCAAGCATCTGAACTGCTGGAAATGTTCAAGTTCCTTCAAATGAACTCCTTGGAACGTAGGCGAGAAAGGTAGTAGTAGTTGTTGTAACAGCAGCAGCAGCAGCAGTAGTAGTAGTAGTAGTAGTGGTGGTTGTATCAGCAGCAGTAGCATTAGCAGCAGTAGTAGTAGTAGTAGTAGTGGTGGTGGTAGTAGTAGTAGTAGTAGTGGTGGTGGTGGTAGTAGTAGTAGTAGTGGTGGTGGTGGTAGTAGTAGTAGTAGTGGTGGTGGTAATATCAGTAGTAGCAGCAACAGCAGCAGTAGCAGAAGCAGCAGTAGCAGCAGCAGCAGCAGTCAGCAGCAGCAGCAGCAGCAGCAGCAGCAGCAGCAGCAGTAGTAGTAGTAGTAGCAGTAGCAGTAGTAGCAGTAGTAGTAGAGCAGGTAGTAGAGTAGTAGTAGAGAGTAGTAGCTAGCTAGCAGCGCTAGCTAGCTAGTAGAGCAGCAGTAGTCAGCAGTAGCTAGCAGCAGCAGCAGCAGCAGCAGCAGAGCAGCAGTAGTGCAGAGTAGTAGTAGTAGCAGTAGTAGTAGAGCAGTAGTAGTAGCAGTAGTAGTAGTAGAGTAGTAGCAGTAGTAGTAGTAGCAGTAGTAGTAGCAGTAGTAGTAGCAGTAGCAGTAGAGAGTAGCAGTAGTCAGAGGCAGTAGTAGATCAGCAGTGCAGTGCAGTAGCAGGCAGCAGTGCGCAGCAGTAGTAGTGGTGGTGGTCAGAGTAGAGCTAGTAGTGCGTGGTAGAGTAAATGCAGTAGCAGTAGCAGCAGCAGTGCAGCAGTAGCAGAGCAGCAGTAGCAGCAGCAGCAGCAGCAGCAGCAGCAGCAGCAGCAGCAGCAGCAGCAGAGTAGAGTAGTAGTAGTAGTAGTAGTAGAGTAGAGTAGTAGTCAGTAGTAGAGTATAGTAGTAGTAGTAGTAGAGCATGTAGTAGATCAGATATGTAGTAGTGTAGTACAGAGCATAGTCCAATCTCCTCTTTGTTCCCGCCTTCCTCTCTCTCTCCTCCCTTCTAAACTACTCACCCTCACCCCTACTTCCCCTCCCCATCTCCCCTCCTCCCACGGGCGGCCGCGTGTGAGTCCTAATTGACTCGCTGAACCCAGGTGCCCATTGCCCCCTGCCCACTGCCCTTTGCTCATCACCACCTGCCCACCACCCCCACCTGCTCACCACCCCCACTTGCTCATCACCACCTGTCCACTATGTTTGCTGCCTCCAGTCTGCCACCTGTTCATCAACACCTGCCCACCACCACGCCACCTGCCTACTACCACCACCTGTTCACTACCACCACCCTGCCCACCGCTACCTACCCACTACCTGCCCTCTACCACCACCTGTCCACTACCACCTGCCTATTACCAACACTACCTGCCCACCACTACCATCACTACCAGCCCACCACTACCAGCCCATCACTACCACCTGCCAACTACCATCACTACCAGTCCCTCAGCCTTGGAGTTGGTGTGAAGAGCACCGACTACGGTTCTACGAGGGCGAAACGTCTACATTAAAGATACCCCGATGTTTCACATGTGTCTAATTTCTCACACTTTAAAGATGCAGATTTGCTCCTCCATACATCAATCATTTTCGGATATATTCTGATGAGTTCCGAGAGTCTTTCTACTCTCGGAGCCCGGCCATGGGCCAGGCTCGTCTGGTGCTTGCCTGGTCAACCAGGCTGCTGTTGCTGCTGGAGGCCCACTGTCCCACATATCCATCACAGCCTGGTTGATCTGGCGTCTACACTTGTTACATCCAAGATAACACCAGAAGAACTGCCGCCACTAGCGTCTCCACCAGCAACCGCCTGGTTGACCAGGCAAGCACCAAACCAAGCCTGGCCCGGAGCCGGGCTCCGGGAGTAGACTCTCGGACCTCATCAAAGGTCAAAGTACCTGAAGGATGTTTCCAGGGGTCAGCGCCCCCTCCGTGGATTAAGGACTGCTCATCCAAGTTGTTACTGCTGGCCGCACGCTGGTCAGCAACTGATGTGATTAACTGGCCAAGTTCCCACTCGAAGAACTCAACTTTTGCACCCAGGAAAAGTAACACGCAGGTGTTTAGACTATTCCCTGGGAATGATACAGTCCGAACACCCTGGATAAACATCTAGAACCACTGAAATACGCCAGAATAAACGCATCTAAGTCAGCAGATGCGACAGTTTGAACGAGGCTAGTGTGCAGCATGTAAACACCACCAACCACCGTACTAGAGGGAACAAGGCCCTTCTGGTTACCTCAGAACCAGACACACACAGGCAAGTGAGTGCTTGCGAGGCAGTCCTTAAAGTCCCCAACACTCTTACAATGAATGAAGGCAGCTTTATTATCT
>WNWK01000342.1:347500-543847 GCA_009830355.1 Cherax destructor
GAGAGAGGAGAGAGAGAGAGAGAGGCATAACTGAATTAGAGACACTCCGAGAGCCTAGCGTTCGAACCCCACTTCTTGTTTTCTTTTGTGTTTTGTCTGTTCCACACACACACACACACACACACACACACACACACACACACACGGATTATCACCTCAGTCATTCTCATTGTCTTCCAAACTGATTAACGACTCATTGAACACAGTCATCATGCGACTTCTGCGATGTCATCCGTATTGAACATCAAATACGATATCCGTATTGGAAATCAAATGCGAAATCATCCGTATTGGACATCAAATGCGAAATCATCCGTATTTGACAATTATAATTAGATAAAAAAAATGACGAGTAAGGCACATGTCCAAGAGTCCAAGAGATAGGAGGGACTACTTACTCGACTATCCAGTAGTCCCCAGAGTAGGCAGATATATACGACTATTCAGTAGCTTCTGGGGAGATGCTATCAATACATTTATCCAGTGGGCCCCCATGGAGGAACTATTTACTAGCCCCCAAAGAGGACTAGTATCTACTGTCTAATAGCCCCCAAAAGGACTATCTACTAATAGCCCCAAAGAGGTCTGTCTACTATCTAATAGCCCCAAAGAGGACTATCTACTGTCTAGTAACTTCTAGGGAGAATTATTTATACAGTAGCCTACAGGGACTATCTACACTACTGTCTAGTAGCCCTAGGGAGGGACTACACTACTATCTAGTAGACTCCAAAGAGGATTATATACTATCTAGTAGCCCCCAGGGAGGGACTATATACACTAGTATCTAGTAGCATTCAAAAAAGACTATTTACTATCTAGTAGCCCCAGGGAGGGACTACTTGTAGGGTCTTCAGCAGCTCTGCCGGACAAGCAGAAGCAATATGTAACCTAACCTCGAGACCTGACCTAAGATAGAGGAAGTGCGTGAGTCAGGTCATGGCTAGATGGTTGATAAAGCTAGCTCTCTCTCTCTCACATACACAATTTTTTTGTACAGAGCTAACTTAAGAGTTCTTACTTTTGTTTACAGTGTATTAGCAGTCTCTCTCTCTCTCTCTCTCTCTCTCTCTCTCTCTCTCTCTCTCTCTCTCTCTCTCTCTTACACAGGGTTTGACAAGGTTAGGTTAAGGATCCCTAGCTTCATTGGCAAGCTATTTACAAATTAAGGGTTCCTAACTTTATTGACAAGCTAAGAGCTGTTACCTACATCAGCTCTCTCTCTCTCTCACCGAGACAAATTGACCAAGGGGACGAAGGGGATGATTTTGGAATGGTGGTTATGGTGGTGGTGGGGAGAAAGGGGAAAAGTGTGTGAAAAGAGTTGGGAAGAGAGGGAGGGAGGAAGAGTGATGGAGTGTGGTGGAGAGTCGCGGGCAATTACGATATGGAGGTGATGGAGGGGGAAGGGGGAGTGTGGTGGGGAAGAAATAGTGATGGAGATAGGGGGAATGGGTGAATAGTGGAGGAGAGATGTTGATGGTGAAGGAGGAAGTAGTGAATGTAAGGGAGGAAGGAGGTGATGGTGAAGGAGGGAGAGAGTAATGGTGATAGGAGTGATGGTGATGGGAGTGTAGGTGATGGGAATGGTGATGGGAGTGTAGGTGATGGAAGTGATACTGCTGGGAGTACAGGTAATGGGAGGTAATGGTGAGCTAGGGAAGGGGTGAGTGAGAGCCAGCGGAAATGATGGTGAGAAAGTCAAACCGTGGGAATGTGTCAGGTAATTAAACCCCATCAAACTAATTAAGGTGATTAAGAAATGAACCATGTTATACAACGTGTCTGCGGTCCCAGTAATTACCGTACCACCATAAAACTTCGCAGTATACATACATGAATCCATCAAAACATACATATGTATACAAACTAACATCCTTTTCACACTAACATGTATTATTATATATATATATATATATATATATATATATATATATATATATATATATATATATATATATTCTGATCACAGCTCCTCTCTTCCATGTGCAGGTTATTTGTGTATTGTTCCGTTGTATGTATCTCGTCCATGATGTATTGGTTTGCCTCCAGAGTAGCTGGTCGTGCTGACAGTAGAACAAAACCGTGTTACGAGTCTTCAGTAGCAAGACAGTAGCAAAACCGTGTTACTGAGAGTCTTCAGTGAGCAAGACAGTAGCGAAAACCGTGTTACTGAGAGTCTTCAGTGAGCAAGACAGTAGCGAAAACCGTGTTACTGAGAGTCTTCAGTGAGCAAGACAGTAGCGAAAACCGTGTTACTGAGAGTCTTTAGTGAGCAAGACAGTAGCGAAAACCGTGTTACTGAGAGTCTTCAGTGAGCAAGACAGTAGCGAAAACCGTGTTACTGAGAGTCTTCAGTGAGCAAGACAGTAGCGAAAACCGTGTTACTGAGAGTCTTCAGTGAGCAAGACAGTAGAGCAAAAACCGTTTTACTGAGAGTCTTCAGTAAGCAAGACAGTAGAGCAAAAACCTTTTTTAGGGGTTATCCTAGGTAATTTACACACATGATATGTATGATAATTTGTGTAACTGTATTTGTGTATACCTGTACCTAAATAAAGTTACTTAGTGTGAAGACAGGACACATCAGCAGAAGACAAGGCTAAGCTAGACACTGTGGTTAGGGGACTAGTGTAAACTTATACCCCTCACTCCAGCACGCCCCACGGAAAAACCTTCACACATTTCACTATAAAGAGAAAAAAAAGGTAAAATAATCTGGTGCCAAGTTGGATCGGGAGTCCCACAGGGCTCAAATCCAACCCCTGAGTCTCCCTCCGTTCTCACGACCTCGAACTGAGAGAATCCGAACCTTCTGTTCTCTAAACACAGGCGCCACAATCCCTTTTCCACCCTCCCCCTCCCATCGTATCAGCCCCTATGATAGGATAGATGCAAGGGATAGTCGTACTTAAGTAGGGGGAGCGTAGAGGAGGTCCCTGGACGCCTGCTCAGCTATTGACAAGTGTGTGTGTGTGTTGATTGTGTAAGTTTGACGTATCGTCGCGCCGCCCTAAATGGACTTCTCAGAAACTCGTACGTTTAGTGTTTATCAGAGCTTCGTATCGGACCTTCGACGGACTGGTCGTGGTAAATAAGCAAAAAAAAAACAATAATTTACATCCATTTTTGCTTCAGATTTGCGGAGAGAGAGACCGTAAAAAAAATATTTACTCTGACGCAGAGAGACATAGAGAATGTGTAAAAAAATATTTACCTTGACGCAAGTCTAAAACAGTGAGGAGGAGGAGAGAAGGGCGAGAAGGAAGAGGAGGAAAAACGGGAGGATGGGAAAGGAGAAAGGAATAAGAGAAAAGGGGGAAAAACCCACTGACCAATCTCATGAGAAAACAATGGATTCAAAATTTAAATTGCATGAGACTGGAGCTGGAAAGAAAGGAACTCAGAGAGGCCACGTGTCCCCACAAAGAGCTGTGTCCGAGTCAATTAAACACGAGTCTCTCAGAGGTGAGTGAACACCATAATAGGATTAAGGCTGCTGAAGTGAGGGCGATGTGTGGGAAAAACTGTAGCAAAGACGAATATTATCACTGACGTCTGACCCCTACACTCTCACGAGCGTACGTACACACGTACAAGAAGAAGAAGACGAAGAAGAAGAAGAAGAAGAAGAAGAAGAAGAAGAAGAAGAAGAAGAAGAAGAAGAAGAAGAAGAAGAAGAAGAAGAAAAATATTTCATATGTTACGAGTCAAGTTCAAATATATATCAGATTTATATTTGCATATAGAACGTCATCAAATTGTAGATCAATATTGAAGTCCTTGGTGGAGTATTTTAGTTGACTGTCATACCTGAAGGATACCTGAAGAATGTTTTATGGGAGGTCAACGCCCCCACCGCGCCTTTCCGTGGAACAAGGCCTGATCAAGCAGGCTTTTACTGCTGGCCGCACGTCTTGAAAACAGCCAGAGGTGCAATGGTAATTTTTTTATTCAAAGAAAGATTAAAAAATACAGATACAATATTTTTTTTAAAAAGCACACAGGCCGAATCACACCGAGGTAGGGCGACCCAAAAAAAACGAAAGCACATTCACCATCATTCATTCAATTGCTGTTTTGACAGAATTGCGCTGATATCACAGTTCATATACCATATTACATAAAATATACTTCTAAAAGATGGGGCGCTAAGAGAATTGGAATATTCAAACGGCTTCATGGAAAAATCCAAATATTTTTCCCCGAAGTCTTTTTATCTCCTCCGAGGCTATGGGTTCCCATAATTTTCACTAGAGACGGACCCCCATACAATATCAGATAATAATAATGAATAGTTTCCAAAAAAAATCAATGACTAAAGCTCAGTAAAATCACTAATCAAATTACCGGCCCATAAAAAGGGCGCTCGAATACAACAAAAATCATTGGTTGATGGTCGCATTAATCAGATCCCAAATCCCCAGAGAAGGGAAGTAATGCACAAGCGCTTTGGTAAATGTGTGTGTGAGGGAGTGAGGGAGTTGTCTCCCACGTGATGGAGAGGGAGGTAAGGAGGGAAGGAGGGAGGGGGTCTCCCGTGACGGAAAGAGTTGTCCCCCAAACGATGGAGGGATGGAGGGAGGCCTCCCAGATGTGACGCAGGGAAGGAGGGATTCTGTAGTCTGACAACTCAAAACTTAACTCCTGGACTAGGAGCTGAGATGAGCCGAGGTACAATAACATCACTTAAGCTGGCAAATTTAACCATGCAAAAACTCTCTCTCGTTCTCTCTGTCTCATCTGTATGTCTGTTTTATTTTACACAGGGTTTGACAAGGTTAGGTTAAGGATTCCTAACTTTATCGACAAGCTCTCTCTCTCTCTCTCTCTCTCTCCCACGTGCTGAGTCCCTCCCATGGTTGCGTCGAGGGATACGGGTGCTGGGAGTTGCCTCACAAGGATCTTCAGATAGCCAAATGATGCTATTGTAATTTTTTTGATTGTTGTGACTCGGAGAGAGAGAGAGAGAGAGAGAGAGAGAAGAGAGAGAGAGAGAGAGAGAGAGAGAGAGAGAGAGAGAGAGAGAGAGAGAGGGTACACAAAGATTGTGTAATGGGAATACTAGCAGACTGTCACTAGCAGACACACACACACCAGTCGGACGCACCATCGCCGTAAAGCGAAACGTTCTCGGTGGAATGTTTTCCTTTAGGCACTAAAATATAGCAGACAAAGAATGCTAAACTAATTCTTACCACCTCTTCTACTAATCATATTTTCATTACTACTGCTACAACTACTATTACTACTAGTATATGCATTACTAATACTATAACTACTATTCCTACCAACACAATGGACAATTTATCTCCCAGCATCCCACCACACACTCGTACTCTGACGTGCCAGACCCAAGAGGGCATTTGTATCCATTTAACAGCACTAACAAGACTGATCAAAAACCCTCACTCCCCAGGGATGTACGCTGCCCCACAGAAGTATACTTCGCGTATATAGGAGTATATACAACCTCGCCATTACACGATGAGTCAAATGCTTGTATATCCAAGAGTATAAGGGTTAACAATTCGCGAACATTAGGCATGTAGTATAAAAATTGAAGTATATATATATATATATATATATATATATATATATATATATATATATATATATATATATATAAAAAAAAGGCAAGGAGGAATAACATCTTGTAGGAGTGTGGAAGAGCCAGTTGTGGGTGTAGGGAAGTTCGTGAGGCAGTGGGTAGAATGAAAGGGGTAAGGCAGCTGGGATTGATGGGATAAAGATAGAAATGTTAAAAGCAGGTGGGGATATAATTTTGGAGTGGTTGGTGCTATTATTTAATAAATGTATGGAAGAGGGTAAGGTACCTAGGGATTGGCAGAGAGCGTGTATTGTTCCTTTGTATAAAGGCAAAGGGGACAAAAGAGAGTGCAAAAATTATAGGGGAATAAGTCTGTTGAGTGTACCTGGTAAAGTGTATGGTAGAGTTATTATTGAAAGAATTAAGAGTAAAACAGAAAGCAGGATAGCAGATGAACAAGGGGGCTTTAGGAAAGGTAGGGGTGTGTAGACCAAGTGTTTACAGTGAAACATATAGGTGAACAGTATTTGGATAAGGGTAAAGATGTTTTTGTGGCATTTATGGATTTGGAAAAGGCGTATGATAGGGTAGATAGGGGGCAATGTGGCAGATGTTGCAGGTGTATGGAATAGGAGGAAGGTTACTGAAAGCAGTGAAGAGTTTTTATGAGGATAGTGAGGCTCAGGTTAGAGTGTGTAGGAGAGAAGGGGACTATTTCCCAGTAAAAGTGGGCCTTAGACAAGGATGTGTGATGTCACCGTGGTTGTTCAATATATTTATAGATGGGGTTGTAAGAGAAGTGAATGCGAGGGTCTTGGCAAGAGGTGTTGGGCTAAAAGATAAAGAAGCAAATACAAAGTGGGAGTTGTCACAGTTGCTTTTTGCTGATGACACTGTGCTTTTGGGAGATTCTGAAGAGAAGCTGCAGAGGTTGGTGGATGAATTTGGTAGGGTGTGTAAAAGAAGAAAATTGAAAGTGAATATAGGAAAGAGTAAGGTGATGAGGATAACAAAAAGAATAGGTGACGAAAGATTGGATATCAGATTGGAGGGAGAGAGTATGGAGGAGGTGAATGTATTCAGATATTTGGGAGTGGACATGTCGGCGGATGGGTCTATGAAGGATGAGGTGAATCATAGAATTGATGAGGGGAAAAGGGTGAGTGGAGCACTTCGGAGTCTGTGGAGACAAAGAACCTTGTCCATGGAAGTAAAGAGGTGAATGTATGAGAGTATAGTTATACCAACGCTCTTATATGGGTGTGAAGCATGGGTGATGAATGTTGCAACGAGGAGAAGGCTGGAGGCAGTGGAGATGTCATGTCTGAGGTCAATGTGTGGTGTGAATATAATGCAGAGAATTCGGAGTTTGGAAATTAGGAGGAGGTCCCAGACTATTCAACATCTTACCAGAAGATATCCGAAACACGGCTGGAACCAGTGTAGAAGCCTTCAAGAGGAAACTGGACAAATATCTTCACCAGGTGCCAGATCAACCAGGCTGTGATGGATATGTGGGGCAGCGGGCCTCCAGCAGCAACAGCCTGGTTGACCAGGCAAGCACCAGACGAGCCTGGCCCATGGCCGGGCTCAGAGAGTAGATACTCTCGAAACTCTTCAAAGGTATATCAAAGGTATATCAAAGGAGGTGCGGGATTACCAAAACGATTGTCCAGAGAGCTGAGGAGGGGTTGTTGAGGTGGTTTGGACATGTAGAGAGAATGGAACGAGACAGAGTGACTTCGAGAGTGTATAAATCTGTAGTGGAGGGAAGGCGGGGTAGGGGTCGGCCTAGGAAAGGTTGGAGGGAGGGGGTAAAGGAAGTTTTGTGTGCGAGGGCTTGGACTTCCAGCAAGCATGTGTGAGCGTATTTGATAGGAGTGAATGGAGGCATATGGTTTTTAATACTTGACGTGCTGTTGGAGTGTGAGCAAAGTAACATTTATGAAGGGATTCAGGGAAACCGGCAGGCCGGACTTGAGTTCTGGAGATGGGAAGTACAGTGCCGGCACTCTAAAGGAGGGGTGTTAATGTTGCAGTTTTATAACTGTAGTGTAAAGCACCCTTCTGGCAAGACAGTGATGGAGTGAATGATGATGAAAGTTTTTCTTTTTCGGGCCACCCTGCCTTGGTGGGAATCGGCCGATGTGTTAATAAAAAAAAATAATAAAAATATATATATATATATATATATATATATATATATATATATATATATATAGAGAGAGAGAGAGAGAGAGAGAGAGAATCCTCACCCCAAGATTCCAGCTGTCAACTCCGCAAGATGTATAAGCACTATAACATAACTAGGCTCTTCACAGCCCCCTTCCCCATCACTACTGTACCTTCCTTCCCTCCCTTCGCCCCTCTCTTTCTTCCTTCTTCCATCTCATCTTTCCCTCCCTCCCATCCTTCGTCCCTCTCTCCCTCCTCACTCTCACAAGAATCATCCTTTTCTCTACCCATACCTACTAGCTATTGGTCTCCCAAATAAGAGAGGAAGTATTACATTTCTAGGTGTACTAAGCATATACGAAAGTAGTGAAACGAACAGCTCTAACAACAGAGAGAGAGGGGGAGAGGAGAGAGAAAGAGAGCTGATGTAGATAACAGCTCTTAGCTTGTAAATAAAGTTAGAAGCCTTAACCTTGTAAAGCCCTGTGTAAGAGTGAGGGAATTTACATTACTCATCAGGATATTTGACAAAAATTCCCCTTGACGCTGATCATGTGATGATCGTCTCAGTAGAACTTTCTCGTCACTCGACTGAGACCTTCCTCCGGCTTACCCCTTAAAAAAAAATAAACGCGAGGTTCATAACATTCCCGTGTGTTACACAGCAGCCACAGAGGAGCCACAGAAGGCCTCCGCCTCCCCATATCCACTCAATTCTCACACCTTAAAACAATTACTTAAACTGCTCCAGCCTCACCCATAGTAATTAGAGCGTCCCTTCACTCATTACAGGCAGACCATCCTCCCCATCACACACACACACAATGATAACATAGACAGGGATGGACTGTTTGAGTGGTGGAAACCTGGTACTAAGGGGCACAGCTGGGAGTTTTAATAACAGATAATCTTCAGTCGGAAAGGGGAATGAACTCGACGAAGAGGTGGATGCCAACCCCATACATAGTTTTAAGAGCAGGTACGATAGGGACTATATATATATATATATATATATATATATATATATATATGCTACATATGCTACTAGTCCTTTCAATTCCACTTAACTATTCAAATTTTCCTCTCTTTCCCGTCACCTCCCATCCCTCGTTTCCCTTCCCCACGCTTCCCCTCTTTACTCAGTCTTCCCCTTCCCCTTGTCTCCTTCCCTCCCCAAAAAAAAAGCCTCCCCTACCCTCGGTGGAGTTGAATTTCATAAAATACCAACACGATGGAAAAATAGACACAAATGCAGTATAATGCCATCCTTTATTGACTACGTTTCGCCCACACAGTGGGCTTTATCAAGTCACAAACAGATCTACCCTAGTTTCCCCCTCCCCTACCCCCCCTTCCCCCTCGGGGCGCATCAAGCCGCCACTTAACCCACACACAGCCGAGTCATGGTGGGTTGCACCAGCACCACAGTCAATGTAATTTGGCCACTGTTAGTATATGGCAACCAGTGGCAATTTCCCCGTTGACCAGTGGCACGATTGATAAAAACTCTGCGTTGAGCGAAACGTTGTACAACCCTTTGACATCTTATTGTCCAGATGTTTCGCGCACTCAGCAAGTGTCTTCAGTCTAAACGCAGAGGAGACAGCATAAGTCGTGATGTAGATACGAGATGATCAGTCCCTCAGCCTGGAGAAGAAGTAAACTTGAGATGGTTAGCCCCTCAGCCCCCGCGGCCCAGTCCTTGATCAGGCCTCGCGGTGGATCAGGGCCTGATCAACCAGGCTATTACTGCTGGCCGCACGTACAAACCACAGCCCGGCTGGGTGTGTACTGACTTTAGGTATCTGTCCAGCTCCCTCTTGAAGACAGCCAGGGGTCTAATTTTCCTTATGCATGGTGGGAGGCTGTTGAACAGTCTTGGGCCCCGGACACTTACTGTGTTTGAGGTGGTCAGTCCCTTAACCTTGGCCGAGTGTTCAGTACAGGAGGGGCAACTAGTAAGAACTAAGAAGCACGACACCATTCTATTAGCTTATGCTAGACAAGAGCCTTAAAACCAAAGCATTTCACTCGTAACTAGGAGGTCCACCAGCAACAACATCCTGGTTGACCTGGTAAACACCAGACGAGTCTGTCCTATGGCCGGGCCCCGGGAGTAGAAAAACTCTCGGAGCTCATCAGAGGTATATCAAAGGCAAAGGTAAAGGCAAAATCCATGGTGTATGTGTTAGATCTCATTATAGCAGCGCTATACAATGTTGGTAAGTGGATAGGCAAGACACCACAGGCTGTTACTGCCAGCGGACAACCCGTCTTCACAGCCTGGTTGATCTGGTCCTTATGACAGGTAGTGGTTCCGTGTCCTCTTGAATATATTTTCTCTTTTCACAATAAAACGAATTGAAGCAAATCATTCAGGAATTACGAGGCTGTACATAAGGGGGATTACCAATAGACCCAGGGCGGTCTTCAAGCAGGCACTGGACAGGCACCTAAAGTCGGTACCTAACCAGCTAGGCTGTGGTTCGTATATTGGACTGCGTGCGGCCAGCAGTAACAGCCTGGTTGATCAGGCCCTGATCAGGCCGCGGGGGTGTTGATCCCCGGAACTCTCTCCAGGTAACTCCAGGCACACCAGTGAGCCGTAACTCATTCACTCACTCACACTCACACTCACACACACACACAGGGGCCAGGAGCTATTACTCGACCCCTGCAACCACAACTAGGTGAGTACAAGGAAAATAATTCGACAATATAATCGGTATGAAATATAGTCATCCACAGCGACATAAGCGCCACAGGATAGAATATAATCGCCCCAGGATAGACAATAATCACCTCGGGATAGACAATAATCACCTCGGGATAGATAATCGACGTGGAGTATAACTCACTCTGAACGTAACGATCCCAAGACTTGAAAAGTAAGACAGGGGATGAGGTCAGGGGCTCAGGCCGGGTCACACAACGGGTCCTGCGTAAGACCCACGATAATCCACGGACACTAATATATGACTTTAATTTCGTGAGGTAAGTGCTGGCTGGCCTCATAATTGTCTGAGTGCGACCATTAGTAACATAGTTACGAGGGGCATAGTTAATTGCTGCTTAGATGTGTAAATATAATCTGTAAGAATTATTATAAAGATGTGAAATGTATTAGACCGTTTAAGTTAGATAACTGCACACACACACACACACGGAGGCCAAAACAGTCTACAGACTGGTCTGCGAGGGCAGGAAAAACTTGGAAACCGAGCACAGGTATGTTACAGGTATAAGGAGGGGAGTGGAGGGGAGGGGAGGGAAGTTGAGGGGAGGGGAGGGGAGTGTTATACAATGATCTCTGGTGAACATAATCATGGGATACAATTCCTTTAAGGTAGGGGATGATAACTGGATAATATCATGCGCTCGGAATGTAATCGTAACGATGAGAATGTTATTGTTTCCTCACACCAGAGCAAGGAGGAAAAAAAAATTGTGGCAGCCAAGTAGCATAGTGATTTGTTTATATTAGCTCTAGACGCCTCCAGCAGCTGCGCCCACGCAAGCAAGCGCACGCACACACGCGCACACACTAAGAATTTTGACGCCACTCCTCCAGAAAACAGGGTTACCACCGAGCAAACTGCGTTAAGTAACCCACACACAAAAAGAATAATTAGACAGTGGGAAGAAAACCGATACACAGAGCCCAGAGACAATGATGGGGGGAGGGGGCTGATAGCCTCAGCTCACTCTAGTACATCAAATGTTATGGAGTTGAACGCACAGGGACTACAACAAGACTCTGATCACCGCCACAGAATAGCTGAATTAGATGGACGTCTGTGAGACCCTCAGAAGGGTCATCTTAGGATTAGGTAGTAAGTCACTGATGTCAGGGTAGTATGTCATTCATGTCTGGGTAGTATGTTATTGATGTCAGGGTAGTATGTCATTCAAGTCAGCTATGCCTGTATACACTGTACATGTACTTGTAGAAATAAAGATTATTATTATTATTATTAGATCCGTGTCAGGACGCAATTCTTGACGAATCAGTCAAACAAACTAATATCCGAAGACATTCAGAGCTATGAGGCAAGGGAATGACTACAATGAATTCCTATCGTAGGGCTAATGAAATAATTGTAGAAACGAATGGGATCAAAAGGAAGGTAACTTTTGGGGCCTGAGTAAAAACGTTAGAGAAGGAAGAGAAAAGAATAGATGAGGATCAAAAAAGATTAAGGAGAAACACAGCAAGTTGAAGGAAGAGGGTGAGAACTACAGTTAATGGAGAGGAATTAAAGGAAACGTGGAAGATGTGAGAGAGAGAGAGAGAGAGAGAGAGAGAGAGAGAGAGAGAGAGAGAGAGAGAGCACTTTAAAAATAAACTTAGACTGCCTAACATAGCCACTGGCACACAATATCTTATACGGGGAACACCAGGTAACAACAGCTGAATCCTAAATAACAGACCAAAAACCTGACTGTAAAGTTGTGCTACGTGCATCACCACCACCTGACACACGATTCTTCACTGCTCACACCTCCCTCTCCCTCAATACACATAGATGTAAGACAAACAAAAGCTCAACCCTGAGCGCAACACGGTCCCAATAAAAGTTTGTTCTGCATATCGAAACGGAGACCTAGCGTTTGCGTCGTTCTCACCAGTAAGAACATTCACCAGTAAGAACATTCGGCGTCAGAAATTATCTCTGAGGTGTGTGAGAGAGGCGGCGCACTGTGTGTTGCGTCTACCAGCCAGAGTAAATGAGCCGACGCACGCAACTCCAGACGCCGCTAATTGCATTTCTAAATTCATGTCCCCCTAAAAAAGGATATGAATGCGCTTAACACGCTTGACATACACGTTTTTTTGTGGCCACGACCAAGAGTATGTGTAGTCAGCATCTTTAAAACACTCTCTACAACACTCCTCTACAACACTCTCCTCTACTACACTCTACCCTATAACACTCTACAACACTCTCCTATACAACACTCTCCCCTACAACACTTTCCCCTACAACACTCTCCTCTACAACAATCCCCTACAACACTCTCCCCTACAACACTCTCCCCTACAACACTCTCCTCTACTACACTCTCCCACGATATATTTAGCTGAATCACCTTGATATATAAATCGGTATCCCACCGAGGCAGGGTGACCTAAAAAGAAAAAACAAAAGTTTTTCTTTTTTAAATTTAGTAATATATACAGGAGAAGGGGGTTACTAGCACCTTGCTCTCGGCATTTTAGTCGCCTCTTACGACACGCATGGCTTACGGAGGAAGAATTCTGTTCCACTTCTTCATGGAGATAAGCGGAAATAAACAAAAGCTGGTAAGAAAAGATAAGAAAACCCAGAGGGGTGAGTGTGTATATATATATATATATATATATATATATATATATGCTTGTACATACATGTGTAGTGTGACCTAAGTGTATGAAGAAGTAGCAAGACGTACCTGAAACCTTGCATATTGATGAGACAGAAAAGACACCAGCAATAATACCATCATGTAAAACAATTACAGGCTTCTGTTTTACACTCACTTGGCAGGACGGTAGTACCTCCCTGGGTGGTTGTTGACTACCAACCTACTACTACAGGACGGTAGTACCTCCCTGGGTGGTTGCTGTCTACCAACATACTACCACAGGACGGTAGTACCTCCCTGGGTGGTTGCTGTCTACCAACCTACTACCACAGGACGGTAGTACCTCCCTGGGTGGTTGCTGTCTACCAACCTACTACCACAGGACGGTAGTACCTCCCTGGTGGTTGCTGTCTACCAACCTACTACCACAGGACGGTAGTACCTCCCTGGGTGGTTGCTGTCTACCAACCTACTACCACAGGACGGTAGTACCTCCCTGGGTGGTTGCTGTCTACCAACATACTACCTATATATGTCGTGCCGAGTCAGTAAAACTTGCGATTTTGGCTTAATAACAACGCTATTTAAGCCAAATAAGGCAAGCAAAAATTTGTGTAAGCTAATAATTTCGCAAAAATCATTCTGAACCTAACGACAAAAATATATTTCTTTGTGTTTGTTTATTATTAAATTATTATAAACTCATATAAAATATATTTAGTTGGATTAGGCTAAATTAAATTGCGCTTGTTATAATAAGGTTAGGTCAGTTTCCTAAGGTTCTTTTGGTATAAAATCATTAATTTTCATAAATGAATATATATATCTTTAAATGTATAAGAGAAAACTGGTCAGTTAGCAAGAGCTAACTGACCAGTTTTACCTATTCGGCACGACATTATATATTTGCAGCTAGATTGAGTACGGTTGAGTACGGCTGCCCAGCTCGGGGCCAGTTGGCAGATGGCGTATTTTTACGAGCGTTGGTGGACGCAAGTTCTCTCCTAGTGGAAGTTGCAGTCTCGTAACTGGTCATTTATTTGTATGGAAATGCGCACGCGTAGACATTTCAGTGCCTTAGCTGAACGCACACTAACAGATGGCTCACCAACACGCCAGCTGGTACGCGAACGATGCGGGAAGCACGCAACAACGTGAAGGAAAATGCAGGCAACGAGAGGGATGAAACTACTAGGCACATTTCGAGCTGTGGTGACCCTGTTAAAGACGATGTTTCGCTCAGTGCACGCGAGTATCTGCGTGTGTGTGTATTTGCGCGTGTGCGTGTCTCACCATCGTCCCGTCACTGGCCTTCTTAACCAAGGGATAAATTGAGAGTCAGTCACTACAGTGGACCTCGGGTAATTTATAGTTATTGACTTAACGCTTAATCAGTAATGGCACGCTGGCAGTGTGGGTGCTCAGCTGGTGCTCAGTTGGTGCTCTCATGAGCCTCTAGCAGATGGAAGTGCTATTATTATTATTATTATTATTATTATTATTATTATCCAGAGGGCTGAGGAGGGGTTGTTGAGATGGTTCGGACATTTAGAGAGGATGGAACGAAATTTTAATGGAATAGGTAAGAATTTTGTAAATGATTTTCAGGGTCGAGAAATGAGTAAGGGATTATTTTCAGAGTCGAGAAATGAGTAAGGGATTATTTTCAGGTCTAGAAACGAGTAAGGAATTATTTTTAGGGTCGAGAAATGACTAAGGGATTATTTTCAGGGTCTAGAAATAAGTAAGGGATTATTTTCAGGGTCTAGAAACGAGTAAGGGATTATTTTTAGGATCGAGAAATGAAATGTGAAATACTCCCGTCACTAATTTGTACTCTGGCTTGAGCTGTTGATGATACGTCAGCCTCACGAATCAGGTTAAGCGTGGCTTTCTTATTCGTAGATTACCATCAGTTCGTGAATCGCTCAGAGGAGGAGCTGCGGGCGCGCACGAAACTGCCACACGCAAGAGGTGCATACCTTTAAATATACCTCTGAAGGATATAGAGAGTTTTCCTATATTATCAGCCCGGCCATGGGCCAGGCTCGTGCTGGTGCACAATGAACAAGTGTCTCAGCTCTCTCTCTCTCTCTCTCTCTCTCTCTCTCTCTCTCTCTCTCTCTCTCTCTCTCTCTCTAGAATCGTTCCTCTGAACGAAGCTACTTGGTCTTCCTACTAACTTCTGCAACATTGCAACCTCCTGATGTGTTGATTGCAACACGAAAGGCCTAGAGCTATCATTCAACAACTGAGTGACCTTCAGAGGAGGGCCAGGGCAAAGCTTAGCTCTACTTATGCACATAGCTAGCTCCAACAGCTTGGTAGATCAGACAGCATCAAAGACAGCCATTACTGAGGACCTAATATTGGAAAACTACTTTACTTTTGATATTCCACTGAGACAGTTTCAAGAGTCTTTCTACAGACTCCCACCAGACGAGCTATAACTCCCATCAGACGAGCTATAACTCCCACCAGACGAGCTATAACTCCCACCAGACGAGCTATAACTCCCACCAGACGAGCTATAACTCCCACCAGACGAGCTATAACTCCCACCAGACGAGCTATAACTCCCACCAGACGAGCTATAACTCCCATCAGACGAGCTATAACTTCCACCAGACGAGCTATAACTCCCACCAGACGAGCTATAACTCCCACCAGACGAGCTATAACTCCCACCAGACGAGCTATAACTCCCACCAGACGAGCTATAACTCCCACCAGACGAGCTATAACTCCCACTAGACGAGCTATAACTCCCACCAGACGAGCTATAACTCTCACCAGACGAGCTATAACTCCCACCAGACAAGCTATAACTCTCACCAGACGAGCTATAACTCCCACCAGACGAGCTATAACTCCCACCAGACGAGCTATAACTCCCACCAGACGAGCTATAACTCCCACTAGACGAGCTATAACTCCCACCAGACGAGCTATAACTCTCACCAGACGAGCTATAACTCCCACCAGACAAGCTATAACTCTCACCAGACGAGCTATAACTCCCACCAGACGAGCTATAACTCCCACCAGACGAGCTATAACTCCCACCAGACGAGCTATAACTCCCACCAGACGAGCTATAACTCCCACTAGACGAGCTATAACTCCCACCAGACGAGCTATAACTCCCACCAGACGAGCTATAACTCTCACCAGACGAGCTACAACTCCCACCAGACGAGCTATAACTCCCACCAGACGAGCTATAACTCCCATCAGACGAGCTATAACTCCCACCAGACGAGCTATAACTCCCACCAGACGAGCTATAACTCTCACCAGACGAGCTATAACTCCCACCAGACGAGCTATAACTCCCACCAGACGAGCTATAACTCCCACCAGACGAGCTATAACTCCCACCAGACGAGCTATAACTCCCACCAGACGAGCTATAACTCCCACCAGACGAGCTATAACTCCCACTAGACGAGCTATAACTCCCACCAGACGAGCTATAACTCCCACCAGACGAGCTATAACTCCCACCAGACGAGCTATAACTCTCACCAGACGAACTACAACTCCCACCAGACGAGCTATAACTCCCACCAGACGAGCTATAACTCCCATCAGACGAGCTATAACTCCCACCAGACGAGCTATAACTCCCATCAGACGAGCTATAACTCCCACCAGACGAGCTATAACTCCCACCAGACAAGCTATAACTCTCACCAGACGAGCTATAACTCCCACCAGACAAGCTATAACTCTCACCAGACGAGCTATAACTCCCACTAGACGAGCTATAACTCCCACCAGACGAGCTATAACTCCCATCAGACGAGCTATAACTCCCACCAGACGAGCTATAACTCCCACCAGACAAGCTATAACTCTCACCAGACGAGCTATAACTCCCACCAGACGAGCTATAACTCCCATCAGACGAGCTATAACTCCCACCAGACGAGCTATAACTCTCACCAGACGAGCTATAACTCCCACCAGAGCAACTATAAATTAAATAACGTGAGGCAAGACTGTGGAGGTCAGATCAAGGCTCGATCCTCCGTAAGCTAGTCACGGCTTCGGTATCTTGAACAATCAGGCTGTTGGAGATGGATAATGCTTCGAGGCAAAACAAATGCAAACACAAACAGCCGCAAATGCAAATGAAAACAGGTGGAAACTCGGAATAAAAACCTGCAAACACAACTACAATTACAAATAACAAACAACCACAATTACAAATGCAAACAACTACAATTACAAATAAATACAAACAAGTACAATTACAAATGCAAACAACTACAAATACAAACAACTACGATTACAAACAAGAACAGTTATTAAAAAAACTCAATTTACAAACAATACAATTCCAAATAGTTAAAATATCAAACAACCAAGACATCAAACAAAAATAATTTCAATTACAAAAAGAACTAGAACAAACCAACAACTTCAAGCAAGTACAAACAACTACAGAATCAAACAAGAACAATAAGCAGGACATGTACAGTGATGTAGCCTCGTTCTTTATTCATTAGTGACAGAAGGACGCAGTCACAGAGTGTGGGAGAGTAGACTGGTGATAGTGGTAGTGGTGGTAGGTGTGATGGAGATGAGTGGTGATAGTGGTGGTAGGTGTGATGGAGATGAGTGGTGATAGTGGTGGTTGTGGTGGTAGGTGTGATAGAGATGAGTGGTGATAGTGGTAGTGGTGGTGGTAGGTGTGATGGAGATGAGTGGTGATAGTGGTAGTGGTGGTGGTAGGTGTGATGGAGGTGAGTGGTGATAGTGGTAGTGGTGGTGGTAGGTGTGACGGAGGTGAATGGTGATAGTGGTAGTGGTAGGTGTGATGGAGGTGAGTGGTGATAGTGGTCGTGGTGGTGGTAGGTGTGATGGAGATGAGTGGTGATAGTGGTGGTGGTGGTAGGTGTGATGGAGATGAGTGGTGATAGTGGTGGTGGTGGTAGGTGTGATGGAGATGAGTGGTGATAGTGGTGGTGGTGGTGGTAGGTGTGATGGAGGTGAGTGGTGATAGTGGTAGTGGTAGGTGTGATGGAGGGGAGTGGTGGTGGTTGGCATGAAAGTGCTGGTAGGAGAGTGGGGATAGTGTTGGTAGGAATCGTGGAAGGGATTGTGGTAGGAGTGGTAGATATGGGGGTAGAATTAAGTTGTTGGGGGGATACTGGGTGGTGTGGGCGGAGTTGGAAAGGGGGCTAGGAGATGGTTAGAGATGGTGGTAACTGGAAGGGTGGGTGATGGTATGGGAGGACAGATGCGAAGAGGTAGATGTATTGGAGGAGGTAGAGGTAGAAAGGAGGGAGGGTAATTGTTGGGGTGATGGTGGCGACGTAGGAGGGTGGATATGGCGCTGCAGGTAGTGATGGCAGGTGGGAGGGGTGATGGAGCATGGGGGTGACGGCAGGTGGGAGGGGTGATGGAACATGGGGTGACTGTAGTGATGGCAGGTGGGAGGGGTGAAGGAGCATGTGGGTGACTATAGTGATGGCAGGTGGGAGGGGTGAAGGAGCATGTGGGTGACTATAGTGATGGCAGGTGGGAGGAGTGAAGGAGCATGGGGGTGAGTGTGGTGATGGCATCATGGGGTGGGAGGGAAACTGCTGCAGTGGACAGCGACTTCAGATCATCCCACAGGGCGCTAACAATCACACCAAAAAAACAAAAAACAAATGTCATTACCAATATCAGGTTGACTCTCCTGTACACTTTCCTCTCCTCCATTACTTTCTCGATCCTCGTGTACACTTTCCTCTGCCACTACGTCCTCCATCACCACCACTTTAATCCCCTTTTCACTCCTTTCTTCCCTCAGAAAAGGCCACAGGAGAGGAAAAAGAGATTTCAGAAGCCACGCAGTTCAAGATGGCAGGGCGAGGTGAACCAGACGGGTCGTCACAAATAGCGAAGGCCTGGTAGTGTACCTGGCAATCAACAGGTGCTCAGGACTCGAGGGTATATGCCACCAGCGGGACAACCTTTTTGTCCAGCTTCTTGCACAGATTCTTCGTCAATGCTTCGGTCGAGACGTGTGGCCCCCGGCAAGACCCTCTCACTGCTACCTGGAGTTTCCACCTCTTCTCTCTGCACACATACGTCCTCCAAGTCAAATCCTAGAGATGAATGGAGCAGTGTGAGGCTTGACAGTCTCTCGCTGACCCCCTTCTCATGATTTAACTGGCAAATGGTGCCGACAAGTATGGTGAAGAGACTTAGCAAAGTAAGTCTTAAGTCTGACGACGTTTCACTCATAGTCGTGATTTGATAAATGTTGTCAGAATGAAGACTTGGGTTGCATACTTTCTTAACCAGACCCTTCTTCTTACGTCAAGCTAATGTTCACCTCAACCAGACCTATGTTAAGACTTAGTTCTTCACTAGAAGTTCTAGATAAATCAAGCTAAATGTCCATCAACTATATATATATATCATACCCCATATACCTTTATATATATATATATTAATGGTCTGGACCAGTGTCCAAATCGCAGCCTGGCAGGAAGACTCTGGAAACCGGCCACAAGTTCCGGTCTCAGACCAGGTCTCCAACATTTGAGGGAAAAACTATGGCAAAAATAAGAGTCAATCTCCTACAAACTAATTCTCACCAGAACTATGTACCAACAAACTGTTTACTTCACTTTGCTGTCAACATAAACTGATTATTATTATTATTATTATCAAACCTAGGGTGTACTAAAGTATAATCAAAGTTTGTGTAATAGATTTGTTGCTATCAAAAAGTCCAAGTGGGAATCTGTGTCAAAGACGGAGGCCGTCAGCGAGGAGAAGTGGACAGATGGATATTAAACTAAGTAATAAATAGAATCTAAAATAAAAAAGACTTGTTTTCACAAGGTTTCTCATAGTGAGTCTTAATCACCTACTTGGAAAAAAAAGCAGTGGGCGATAAAGCCCACCGGGTGGTGAAGCCCCCAGTGGGTGAACCCCTAGTACAGATAAAAGGTTTAATGTTAGAGGTGTCTCTCCACTGCCATCTGGTAGCTCACAGTCATTAGTCCTCACAAGGAAAAAGTCACTCCGCTCTGAGGCAGAAATTTCCCAAATTTTAATACGATTTTGGTCTTAAGAAAAACAATTTTGTGGTATACGTATATATATGACCACTTGTTCATGGTCACAATAATATATATAAGACCCGCAAATATGAAGGCCTTCCCCCTTGCAATAACTTCATCCCAATAGGGTCGGAGACCCTTGGAGCGTGGGGCAAGTGTGCTCTAAAGTTCCTCAAAGAGCTTTGTGAAAAAATCATCATAGAGACCAAGGACCACAGGGCGGACAGCTTCCTCTTTCAGAGACTCAGTGTTGCGATCCAGAGGGAAAATGCCTGCAGCATTCTGGGCAAGCGGCCCACTGCCGGGGAGCTGGACGAAGTATTCCAGATGTAGCTCTGAGTTGTTATCTAAGAACATAAGAACATAAGAAAGGAGGAACACTGCAGCAGGCCTGTTGGCCCATACTAG
This sequence comes from Cherax destructor, assembly GCA_009830355.1. Taxonomy (NCBI): domain Eukaryota; kingdom Metazoa; phylum Arthropoda; class Malacostraca; order Decapoda; family Parastacidae; genus Cherax; species Cherax destructor. The sequence goes on from WNWK01000342.1 coordinate 368,051, forward strand.
GCAGGTCCTTCACAATCCATCCCACTAACAGAATATTTGCTCAACCCAATTTTCAAAGCTACCCAAGAAATAAGCTTTGACAATTCTACCCACTCATGCGCGAGTCCCACTCAACTCCAACCCCTCTCACTCATGAATTTATCCAACCTAAATTTGAAACTACCCAAGGTCCTAGCTTCAATAACCCTACTAGGCAGACTGTTCCACTCATCAACTACCCTATTTCCAAACCAATACTTTCCTATATCCTTTCTAAATCTAAACTTATCTAACTTGAATCCATTATTGCGGGTTCTCTCTTGGAGAGATATCCTCAAGACCTTATTTATATCCCCTTTGTTAATACCCATTTTCCACTTGTATACCTCGATCATGTCTCCCCTCATTCTACGTCTTACAAGTGAATGTAATTTTAGGGTCTTCAATCTTTCTTCGTAAGGAAGATTTCTAATGCTATGTATTAATTTAGTCATTCTACGCTGAATGTTTTCTAACGAATTTATGTCCATTCTGTAATATGGAGACCAGAACTGAGCTGCGTAATCTAGGTGAGGCCTTACTAATGATGTATAAAGCTGTAATATAACCTCTGGACTTCTGTTGCTAACACTTCTTGATATAAATCCCAGTAATCTATTTGCCTTATTACGTACGCTTAGGCATTGCTGTCTTGGTTTAAGGTTGCTGCTCACCATCACCCCCAAGTCCTTCTCGCAATCTGTATGGCTAAGTTCTACGTTATTTAACTTATAAGTGCTTGGGTTATGGACACTCCCGAGCTTCAGAACCTTGCATTTATCTACATTGAACTGCATCTGCCACTTTTCTGACCACGAATTAAGTTTGTCTAAATCTTCCTGAAGTTCTATGACATCTATGTTTGAATCAATTATCCTACCTATCTTCGTGTCGTCGGCGAATTTGCTCATATCACTAGTAATTCCCTCATCAAGGTCATTGATATATATTATAAATAACAATGGGCCTAAGACTGATCCCTGTGGAACACCACTTGTTACAAGTCCCCATTCGGATTTAACCCCATTTATGCACACTCTCTGCTTCCTATTGGTGAGCCATGACTCGATCCATGACAGCACTTTTCCCCCAATGCCATGAGCTGCCACTTTCTTTAACAGTCTCTGGTGCGGTACTCTATCAAAAGCCTTACTAAAGTCTAAATAAACAATATCGAATTCTTTATCGTGATCAACAGCCTCAAAAGCTTTACTGAAGAAGGTTAATAAATTAGATAGGCAGGAACGGCCCTCGTGAATCCATGCTGGGTATCATTAATCAAATTATGGTTATCTAGATGGCTTCTAATAATATCAGCTATAATTGACTCTAGTAATTTGCCTACAATTGAGGTCAGGCTTATTGGGCGGTAGTTTGACGGTAGTGACTTGTCCCCTGCTTTAAAAATAGGAATTACATTAGCCATCTTCCACATATCAGACACTACACCTGTTTGAAGAGATAAATTAAAAATGTTAGATATTGGTTCACAGAGTTCCATTTTGCATTCCTTAAGAACCCTTGCAAAAAGCTCATCAGGACCCGGCGATTTATTTTGTTTCAGTCGGTCCAGCTGTTTCATAATCATTTCGCTAGTGACTGTGATATTACATAATTTATCTTCTTCTGGGCCTCTGTAAAAATTAATTACTGGGATATTATTAATGTCTTCCTGTGTGAAAACCGAGAGAAAATAATTATTAAAAATAGAGCACATATCATTCTCCTTGTCAGTAAGATGCCCAAAGTTATTTTTAAGGGGACCTATCTTATCCCTAACTTTTGTTCTATAAACCTGGAAAAACCTTTTGGGTTAGTTTTTGAATCCCTAGCAACTTTAATTTCATAGTCCCGTTTAGATTTTCTTATTCCTTTTAACGTCCCTCTTAATGTCAGTATACTGATTTATAAGATGACCCTCACCTCTTTTATGCGCCTATAAATTCCTTTCTTCTGCCCTAAAAGATATTTGAGCCTATTATTCATCCATTTTGGGTCATTTCTACTTGATCTAATTTCTTTATACGGGATAAATGTTCTTTGGGCAGCCTGTATAGTGTTAAGAAAACTGTCATATTGATACCTCTCTTCTTCACCCCAGTCCACAGTTGATAAGTGTTCTCTAAGTCCATTATAATCTGCTAAGCGAAAATCTGGGACCATTACTGAATTATCCCTACTATCATACATCCATTCAATGCTAAAGGTAATTGACTTGTGGTCGCTTGAGCCGAGTTCCTCTGTAATTTCTAAATTATTAACAAGGGTTTCCTTGCTTGCCAGAACCAAGTCAAGTAGGTTATTTCCCTTGTAGGTTCTGTTACAAACTGCTTCAAAAAGCAATCCTGAACTACTTCTAAAAGTCGTTAGATTCTAAATTCCCTGTCATGAAATTCCAATCAATCTGACTAAAGTTAAAGTCCCCTAGAATTACTACGTTATCGTGTCTTGTGGCCTTAACAATTTCCTCCCAAAGTAGTCTCCTTGTTCCCTATCTAAGTTTGGAGGACGGTAAATCACGCCTAAAATCAATTTTTCACACCCTCTGAAAATTCTATCCAGACAGACTCTGTATGTGTTAATTCAGACTTTATACCCGTTTTTATGCAACAATTTAAATGATCACGGACATAGAATGCCACCCCACCCCTTTCCCGATACTTCTGTCTACTTGGAACAATTTAAAACCCTGAATGTGACATTCGGCAGGCAAGTCCCGATTTTTCATATTAAACCATGTCTCAGTTATTGCAAAAACATCAATATTACCCGTACTTGCAACTAATCTCAATTCGTCCATCTTATTCCTAGCACTACGACTATTGGTGTAATATATATTTAGAGACCCTCCTTTCTCTTTACCCTTCCTGCTCATCTCTGTTTTTCCACTATATGTACCTATTACTGTCCTTGTCATCTAGTGTCACTAGCTTTCCACTATCCACCTTATTCTGCCTATTACTAGTTCTCCTACAACTTATAATATTACTACACTGGGACTTCTCTGTTTTCCCCCCAAAACCCATACCACTAACTATTTCTAGTTTAAAGCCCTAACAGCTCCCTCCACTGCAGTTGCCAGTGCCCCCACCCCAGACCTGGATAAGTGAACCCCATCCCTGGCATACATGTCATTTCTGCCATAGAAGAGGTCCCAGTTATCAATGAATGTTACTGAATTTTCCTTACAGTATTTGTCCAGCCAGCAAGTGACACCAATTGCCCTGGACAGCCATTCATTTCCAACTCCTCTCCTTGGCAAAATACCACATATGACAGGGTTCCCACCCTTCTTCCTAATTATGTCTATTGCTGACCTAAACCTGCTAGTCAGGTCCTCACTCCTACGTCTGCCAACATCGTTGCCTCCAGCACTGAGACAGATAATAGGATTGCTCCCATTACCTATGTTGTTTTATTCCCTATTGTATTTTTGTCAATGTATTTTGTCTTTAAATAAAGCATATATCAAATATAGGGGGTGGTAGGAGAAAATTTTCAATATACTGTATATATATATATATATATATATATATATATATATATAATATATATATTATATATATATATTAGAAATCTTCCTTACGGAAAGATTGAAGACCCTTAAATTACATTCACTTGTAAGACGTAGAATGAGGAGACATGATCGAGGTATACAAGTGGAAAATGGGTATTAAAAAGGGGATATAAATAAGGTCTTGAGGATATCTCTCCAGAGAGAACCCGCCATAATGGATTCAAGTTAGATAAGTTTAGATTTAGAAAGGATATAGGAAAGTATTGGTTTGGAAATAGGGTAGTTGATGAGTGGAACAGTACCTTACCTTTGATATACCTTTGAAGAGTTTCGAGAGTATCTACTCTCTGAGCCCGGCCATGGGCCAGGCTCGTCTGGTGATTGCCTGGTCAACCAGGCTGTTGCTGCTGGAGGCCCGCTGCAGTCTGCCTAGTAGGGTTATTGAAGCAAGGACCTTGGGTAGATTTAAATTTAGGTTGGATAAATTCATGAGTGAAAGGGTTGGATTTGAGTGGGAATTGCACATGAGTAAATAAAATTATCAAAGCTTATTTCTTGGGTAGCATTGAAAATTAGGTTGAACAAATATTCTGTTAGTGGGATGGAATGTGAAGGACCTGCCTAGTATGGGCCAACAGGCCTGCTGCAGTGTTCCTCCTTTCTTATGTTTCTTATGTTTCTTATATATATATATATATATATATATATATATATATATATATATATATATATATATATATATATATATATATATATATATATATAATAAAGTAGAAATGTGTCCACTGGAAAGTGCGTGCCGATCTGTAAGTCTCCTTACATCTGGTGATGTGAGGAGACCAACCCCCATCTCCACCCACCTCAGCCCACCATGAGTGGGGGTAGGGGGGTGAGGGGGGAAATGTTTGCCACCCACCTTCCGATACCTCCCACCCGATCACTATGGGTTTAACGTCGGCCCACCCACCAACCCACCTACACCGCCCACCTGATCACCATGAATTTTCAAAGCCGGCCCACCTTCCCATACCACATATCAACCCACGAACACCGCCACCTACCCACAGGAGCTATGACTCGACCCCTGCAACCACAACTAGGTGAGTACAATATAGATCCATCAATAACATTATATATATATATATATATATATATATATATATATATATATATATATATATATATATATATATATAATATGGAGCGTCTGTGGCCATCAGACAAAGGAAAATGGGATCCGATCCGGAACGAGAAGGGATCAGACACACGGTATTTTACATATGAATGACGAAGGGAATCCAAGAGCCCATGTTTGAGGATCCTGGATCTTGAATGCTCGTAAAAATGTGTGTGTGTGAGAGAGAGAGAAGAGAGAGAGAGAGAGAGAGAGAGAGAGAGAGAGAGAGAGAGAGAGAGAGAGAGAGAGAGAGAGTTATCTCTCAGCACTCCCTGGTCTGAACACCACTGCACCTACTTAACACCACCTTGCCATAACCTAGCCAGCAACAGTAGTCCAGTGCCAGACAAGGGGAGGTGTTAACGGTGTCATTCTTACCGTTGGGGACTCCAAAGTGTCAAGTGTAAACCAGGAGCCATTACCCAATTAGTGGCACTTACCGGCCCTCTGGTGGCACCCCCTCCACTAGCCTGGTCTCTCACCTCTCAGACCACTGTGCCCCTGGTGACTGGTCACTCACCCATACTGGGAAGCCTTTGTTGACAACGTGAGTTATCAGCTGGCTTGGTCAGGTGCTATATGGTAGTGCCTCGTAGTTCAGTGGTACAGTGCTCGGGGTCATAAGCGAAGGGATCTGAGTTCAATCTCGAGGTGAGGCGAGTCACATGGGCAGGTCTCCTGGAACCTGCCTGACCCCGTTAACCCTGTCCACCTCTGTCTGTCTGTCTATGTCTGCCTCTGTCTCTATCACACACACACAAAAAAACAAGGAGTCACAATTGGAAGTTGAAGACTCAGGTGAGTCAAAGGGATGTTAGGAAGTATTTTTTCAGTCACAGAGTTGTCAGGAAGTGGAATAGTCTGGAAAGTGAGGTAGTGGAGGCAGGAACCATACATAGTTTTAAGACGAGATATGATGAAGCTCATGGCGCAGGGAGAGAGAGGACCTAGTAGCGATCAGTAAAGAGGCGGGGCCAGGAGCTGAGTATCGACCCCTGCAACCACAAATAGGTGAGTACAAACATATACACACACAGTGGACTTAGTACCGACCAGCGAAAAGGCGAGGCCAGGAACTGTGAATCGACCCTTGCAACTACAAATAGGTGGGTACACACACACACACACACACTTCGCAAACATCTGACGTACCGAAAACGAGATTTCAAAAAGGTTTATTGGAAAGACTTCGCTAAAATTTTACTTCCCCTTTTAATATACAAGCGAGGCAAGTGAGGGCTAGTGTCTGGAAGAATGGTGTGCAGGAGGCGATCAATCCAGCAGTCACACGCACCTACTCCAGCGGCCGCTGTAACAACTCCAGCATCTTTGTGACGCTGTCTCCAGCAGTAAGATATATGACGTGAGGCACTCAGGAAACTAAGATTTATTGACACCTTGTCAAGGGCGGTAGGGAGCAGGTGAGAGAGATGTGGTGGTGGTGGTGGTGATGGTGGTGGTGGTGGTGATGGTGGCAGTGGTGGTGATGGTGGTGGCAGAGGTGATGATGTTGGTGATGGTTATATTGATGCTGTGATTTTGGTGGTGGTTGTATTGATAGTGTGGTGGTGGTTGTATTGACGGTGTGGTTGTGGTGGTGGTGGTAATTGTATTGATGTAGTGGTAATGGTGGTGGTAGTTGTATTGATGGGGTGATGGTAGTGGTGGTAGATAACGCTACCTGCCTACCTGGTGATGGTGGTGGTTGCATTGATGCTGTGGTGGTGGTGGTAGTGGTGGTAGTTGTGTTGATGCTGTGGTGGTGGTAGTTGTATTGACGCTGTGGTGGTGGTAGTTGTATTGACGCTGTGGTGGTGGTTGTATTGATGCCGTGGTGATGGTGGTGGTTGTACTGATGCTGTGCTGATGGTGGTGGTGGTTGTGTTGATGCTATGATTATGGTGGTGATGGTAGATGATGCTGGAAGTGGTGGTTGTATTGATGCTGTGGTGATGGTAGATGATGCTGGAAGTGGTGGTTGCATTGATGCTGTGGTGATGGTGGTGATAGTAGATGATGCTGGAGGTGGTGGGTGCATTGATGCTCCGGTGATTGTGGTGATAGTAGACGATGCTGGAGGTGGTGGGTGCATTGATGCTGTGGTGACGTTAAATGATGCTGGAAGTGGTGGTTGCATTGATGCTGTGGTGATGGTAGATGATGCTGGAAGTGGTGGTTGAACTGATGCTGTGGTGATGGTGGTGATAGTAGATGATGCTGGAGGTGGTGGTTGTATTGATGCTGTGGCGATGGTGGTGATAGTAAATGATTCTGGAGGTGGTGGTTACATTGATGCTGTGGTGATGGTGGTGATAGTAGATAATGCTGGAGGTGGTGGTTGCATTGATGCTGTGGTGGTGGTAGATGATGTTAGAAGTGGTGGTTGCATTGATGCTGTGGTGATGGAGGTGATAGTAGATAATGCTGGAGGTGGTGGTTGCATTGATGCTGTGGTGGTGGTAGATGATGTTAGAAGTGGTGGTTGCATTGATGCTGTGGTGATGGTGGTGATAGTAGATAATGCTGGAGGTGGTGGTTGCATTGATACTGTGGTGATGGAGGTGATAGTAGATGATTCTGGAGGTGGTGGTTACATTGATGCTGTGGTGATGGTGGTGATAGTAGATAATGCTGGAGGTGGTGGTTGCATTGGTGCTGTGGTGGTGGTAGATGATGTTAGAAGTGGTGGTTGCATTGATGCTGTGGTGATGGTGGTGATAGTAGATGATGCTGGAGATGGTGGTTGCATTGATGCTGTGGTGATGGTAGATGATGTTAGAAGTGGTGGTTGCATTGTGTAGGTGATGGTGGTGACAATAGATGATGCTGGAGGTGGTGGTTGCATTGATGCTGTGGTGGTGGTGGTAGATGATGCTGGAAGTGGTGGTTCCATTGATGCTGTGGTGATGTTGGTGATAGTAGATAATGCTGGAGGTGATGATTGCATTGATGCTATGGTGATGGAGGTGATGGTAGATGATGCTGGAGGTGGTGGTTGCATTGAAGCTGTGGTGGAGGTGATGGTAGATGATCCTGGAGGTGGTGGTTGCATTGATGCTGTGGTGATGGTAGATGATGTTAGAAGTGGTGGTTGCACTGATGCTGTGATGATAGATGATGCTGGAGGTGGTGGTTGTATTGATGCTGTAGTGATGGTAGACGAGGTGGTGTTGTTGGTGTAGTTAGTGCTGCAGAACGTAGTGGGGTGATATACCTTTGATATACCTATGATGATTTTCGAGAGTTTTTCTATCCCTAGAGCCCAGCCCCTGGGCCAGGCTTGTCTGGTGCTTGCCTGCTCAACAAGGCTGTTCCTGATGGCGGCCCGCTACCCCACACATCCATCACAGCCGGTTTGATCAAGCACTTGGATGATTGTGCCTGCCTGCTGCTGGATGCGGTGTAGGTGGATGATTGTGCTAGTTTAGAAGAGTGGCAGACGATGAGGTTAATCTGTGACGAGCCTGCAACGCTGACGAGCACCAACACGCAGATGTTGAGTGAGAGAGAGAGAGAGAGAGAGAGAGAGAGAGAGAGAGAGAGAGAGAGAGAGAGAGAGAGAGAGAGAGAGAGAGAGAGAGTGGTTCAGTAACTCGGCTGCCGTCAAGATGACTTAGAAAATATAGCAACAATGTTATTATTATTATTATTATTATTATTATTTTATTATTATTATTATTATTTTATTATTATTATTATTATTATTTTTAGTAGTAGTAGTAGTAGTAGTAATAATAATTAATAATTATTATTATTGTTATTATAATTATTATTATTATTATTATTATTATTATTATTATTATTATATAGCCATTGGGAAAATCCAAATCCTTAGTGGGACTTACAACGCCTAGGGGAGGAGAAGCCCCAGTTCCTTCAATCAAGAGCCCTTCAGCATCAACCCACTGGAAGGGCCACCAAGAGGGAGCCCTGCACAAGCAACAAACGATGGGAACAATCAACAGCAACAGGTTTACGAACAGGGTGGGTCAGGGGGGACCCCAGCAAACACTGCCCTTAAACCGCCCCTCCACACGGTCCACTCTACCCTACCCTTGCCCAATTGGAATTACTAAACGAGCGGTTCTTTTTAATGTGATGACGACCACTTCAGAACTGCGGTTGAGTGCTCAATTGACTGCAATAAGATAACTGCTAGTTGACCGTCCTGGTCTGGCTAGCAGCGTAATTATGCCAACGGTGTCGGTCGTTATTAAATTCTGGTAATGGTAGAAGCAACGAAGGATACATACACTAAGAGGTGTATCTTAGAAGGACCTGCCCAGTATGGGCCAGTAGGCCTGCTGCAGTGCTCCTCCTTTCTTATGTTCTTATTAAAGTTTATTCCTTGGGTAGCAATGAATATGGGTTGGGCAAATATTTTTGTTACGTGGATTTGTGTTCGAGAAAGACTTGCCTGGTATAGGCCAGTAGGCCTTCTGCAGTGTTCCACCATTCTTATGTTCTTATGTATCCTGAGAGTTTACTTAAATCCCCATTTAAGCGATTAAAGTGTTCTTGTCTAGTGGTAATAAGGTTACATGCAGCCTTAATGACCCCTAGTGTAGTTGATAGGCTTTAGAAACAACTAACCAGAGGCAAGGCGGGTCAGTCGTGGGTTAATGGTTGCTAGTAGCTAGCGTTATTAAATTCTCGTACTGGTAGAGGCAACGTCAATCGTCAATTGATGGCTGAGGGTTCCTAGTAGCTGGGTGTTTAAGTCTTACCTTTACCTTTGATGAGTTCCGAAAGTCTCTCTACTCCTGGAGCCCGGCCACGGGCCAGGCTCGTCTGGTGCTAGCCTGATCAACCAGAAATTCTTACTACCGTTGCACTTATTAAATTTTCTCTTAATATAGTCATCGTTGCCTTGCTTTTAATTGCAGATAGTTTACACCGTCTCCGGTTTTTATAGAAAGAGATTTCACTGTGCAGAAGTTGCAATGTTGCAGAGGATAAAAGGTAATTAAACTAAATTACAGGTTAAAAGGTTAGCATAGGCACCACTGTGTCCACAAATGCAAGTTTTTACAGACGAATCTCCCGCTATCATGGCCGTGACGAACTCTAGCTCAAGTTCCCTCAAAGCCGTCAACATGACTCACGAAATCGTAATGACACGATTGCAAACAAACCATACCACGGGTGGGGTTCGAACCCGCGATCAGAGAGTCGCAAAACTCCAGACCGCCACGGCCATGCTAGCGGGAGATTCGTCTGTAAAAACTTATAGGTTAAAAAATGGACGGGACCTCGTGGACCGGCCCGCGGGGGCGTTGATCCCTGGAATGCCCTCCAAGTAGATAGCTTACTTAAGTTTCCCCTGCAAGGTACCACTTGAACCGTAAGAGACAACATATAAAAGTTTACAGACTACTGAGAGACTATTGGACTATTGCGAAATTATCAGTGTGACTACTGCCAGACTATCAGTATGACTATTGCAAGACTATCATTGTGACTATTGCGAGACTATTAGCATGACCACTGCGAGACTATCAGTATGGCCATGCAGATAGTATAGTCATGCAGAGGTGTGGGACTCTAACGAAAATTTCGTAAAGGACTTGGGAATAATTCGTAAAGAACACGTAAACACACGTATCAAAGAAAACCAGCAGTAAGACTGAGTGTGCGGACCAACATTGAGTCAACGGTTGCAATCTGCAACATTAGCGTCAAGGTCTGCAACATTATTGTCTACGACTGCAACATTAACATTAACGGCTGGAACATTAACATCAGCGGCTGCAACACTAACATCAACAACAGCGTCAACGCCCAGGTATCCAGGTAACGTCTGCAACACTACGTCAACGGCTGCAACACTACGTCAACGGCTGCAACAGTAGCGTCAACGGCTGCAACAGTAACATCAACGACTGTAACATTAGCATCAACGGCTGCAACAGTTGTGTCAACGACTGCAACATTCACATGCAAGTAGAAACCACCGTCTATCCCAACTCAGGCTGGCGACCATTTGAAAATAACCCGCGTCAGGCTTGTTTATCTCCTGACGAACGACAGGGAGGTGGAAACTCCCAAGCCAGCAAATTTCGTATTTGACTGAGTGATAAAGTATACTGCACAAGGGAGGACTAGAGACAGCGATAATGGCGCTTAACAGGAAAATTTCTCTTGGCCTCCCCCTCTAAAGTAGATCCAATACAGACTAGACTGCGCCAATCTCCTCTGAAATACGCGCCATTATATCCACTTGCTGCTACCTCCTACTCTCTCGATTGCACCAATCTTGCCTTATGCACGAGACGTTACTGCTACTTACATGTTTGCTATTCTATCTCTCGCTCTCTCTCTCCCTCTCTCACTCACCTTTACCTCTGATATATCTTTGACCAGTTTCAAGAACTTTTTTACGCCCGGAGCCCGGGTCAGGCTTGTCTGGTGCTCTCTTGGTCAACCAGGCTGCTGCTGTTGCTACTAGCGGCCCACGGCCCACATATTCATCACAGCCTGGTTGATTTGGTACTTGGTAGAGGTACTTGTCCAGTTTCCTTCTGAAGACTTCTATACTTGTCCCAGCAGCGTTCACCAAGAACTCCAAGAAACTCCTACCGCGTGCGTCATGCTATGGAGAGGGAGCCTTGACACAGTGGTCATCCCACAGGTCAGTAAAAACAACGGATATAGCCCCACTCCACAAAGGTGGCAGCAAAGCAATAATACCAAAGAATTATAGACCGATAGCTCTAACGTCCCACATAAAAATCTCTGAAAGGTTTCTAAGAAACAAGACAGCCAACCACTTGGATTCCCAACAGTTGCGCAACTCACGGCAGCATGGGTTCAGACTTTGCAAAAGCCTTTAACAAGTGCGATCATAGTGTAATAGTGCACAAAATGCGCACTAATGGAATAACTGGAAAAGTGGGCAGATGGATCTTTAACTTTATAAACAAGGAGCAATAGTGAACAGAATTATGTCAGAGTGACTCACGAAATCGTAATGACACGATTGCAAACAAACCGCAGGTTCGAACCCCACCCGTGGTATGGTTTATGTCAGAGGCTGCAATAGCAAAAAGCTCTGTTCCACAAGACACAGTACTCGCCTCCATTCTCTTCCTCATCCTCATTTCTGACATAGACAGAAATGTAAACCATAGCACTGTGTCTTCATTTGCAGATGATACTAGAATCTGCATGACTGTCACCTGTAAATCTTAAAGCGGATATAAACCAAGTCTTCCAATGGACCACAGAAGACAATATGATGTTCAATGAGGACAAATTCCAGCTACCCCTTTATGGAAAACTTGAGGAATTAAAAGCTCTTTGGAGCGCAGGCGAGAAAGGTACATCATAATTTAGCGGGCCTCCAACAGCAACAGCCTGGTTGGCTAGGCAAGCACCAGACGAGTCTGGCCCATGGCCGGGCTCAGAGAGTAGATAAACTCTCGAAACTCTTCAAAGGTATACCTGGAAAATCCTAGAGAGACTTGTCCCAAATCTGCTCACGGAAATCACTCCCTGTGAAAGCAAAAGACTCAGCAGACGGCGCAACATCTCAATATAAAGCAAGGGTGCCTTGTGTACACTGAGGAAACACAAGTGTCAGGTGCCTAAGGCCATTCAAAAGCCTCCTATCATATAGTAGGGGAATTTACCAGTGGGCTCTACCAGTCTTCAAGAGGGAACTGGACAGATACCTACAGCCTGACCAGCCGGGCTGTGGTTCGTACGTTGGATTGCGTGTGGCCAGCAGTAACAGCCTGGTTGATCAGGCGTTGACCCCCAGAACTCCCTACAGGTAGACTGTAGGTGGTAAGATGTTGAATATTCCGGGACCAGGTATGTTGATACAATATTCTTGTGTCCACGGCGGCTCTGTCGTGCACTGGGCTTATTGTACATTTTCCTCCCATATCTCTCACTCCAGCATGTTGTTGTGGCAGCGTGCAGATTTGGAACAAGACCCTCAGGTACTTTCCATGCATATATTACCATACGACTCTCCTCCGTACCAGCGAGTAGGTTTACAAGACTTCGAGGTGTTCCCTGTAATTCAGATGCTCTATTGGCAGCATGAAGGCATTACATAATCTCTTAGTGTTCCAGATCTCTTATCTCCCCTGCCATGAATGGAGTCGTCAACGGTGAACAATACTCGGAACGAGAGAGCGCATGGAATTTGAATAGTGTTACCGCTGGTACTATTTCCACACTCACGTACACTTCTTTACAACCACCGGAAGCTTTAAAAGTCTTTACGGTGAATATTAATGACTGGACACCAAAAGCTTAGGTAGATGATCTTGTAGCTACGACTATGTAGGTATCTCTCTCTCTCTCTCTCTCTCTCTCTTCTCTCTCTCTCTCTCTCTCTGTCACACACACCAGGAGCTGTGAATCGACCCCTGCAACCACATATAGGTGAGTACACTTGCAACCAAAACCAAGAGATAAATCCCGTCTCTTTCAGTCAGTTGTAGAAGAAACGTCTTAAGAAAACTGCACTTAACAAGAAGAAAAGAAGATGAAGAAGACGAAGAAGAAGACTACATCATGATCAGCATGTGCAGCAGCAACAGCAACAGCAGCATGTGCAGCAGCAGCAGTAGCAGCAGCATGTGCAGCAGCAGCAGCAGCAACAACAGCAGCATGTGCAGCAGCAGCACTAACTCAGCACATGACTGAGCCCAGAACGCACATGTTCCTTCACCATTGATGTCTCGTAACGACCTTTCATCCACCCAGATGACCTGAGGCGCGACCCCTTAGTGACCTTTAACCGGTGTAACGTGACCCTTAGTGACCCCTTGCTGGTGTAATGTGACCTGAGGACAACTCAACACACCACGCGCTCAAATCAAAATAAGTCTTGATGGGCGGATCATATGACATCTTCTTTCGAATTATATTATTATTATTACAGTTATTATTATTTAATTAAAATCGATAAACCTGTATGGGTCACACAAGTTCGTGAGCCTAAGACCTAGGCTCGTCTTTAAGATATTTAGTTGAATTCATAGCGTTTTTTTCCCGACGATTTACCTGTGACCTTTTTACGGAATTTTCATATTCCCTGAAGTCTGATCCATATGGGTTTAGCGCTTCTTTTTAATAATAATAATAATAATAATAATAATAATAGACGGTGTTCCAGGCACTAAAACTGCAGATAACATTAGAAATGATCTGAGACCTGGAGGCCTGGTCATGAACCGGGCCGCGGGGGGCGGTAACCCCCCAGGTAGAGTGGTAGACGCTCCAGGTAGCAAGGGTCGCGATCTACAAGAAAACCCTTCTATTTTCTGTAGCAACCAGGTGGACTACTAACCCTTCGTGGTTACTAACCCACTGAGGTTACTAACCCTCCTGAAAAAACTCTACCCTTAGACACAGGTCTGGTCTGGTACCGGGCCGCGGAGGCGGTGACCTGGGGAAGCGTCCACAGGTAATTTACAGGTGTTCAGGGAGAGAGATCCCAGCGTAAACATATGTCTACCTGGAGTCTACCTGGAGAGAATTCCAGGGGTCAACGCCCCCGCGGCCCGGTCCGTGACCAGGCCTCTTGTTGGACCAGAGCCTGATCAACCAGGCTGTTACTGCTGGCCGCACGCAGTCCAACGTACGAACCACAGCCCGGCTGATCAGGTACCGACTTGAGGTGCCTGTCCAGTGCCTGCTTGAAGACAGCCAGGGGCTTGTTGGTAATCCCCCTGATGTATGCTGGGAGGCAGTTGAACAATCTTGGGCCCCTCACACTTATTGTGTTGTCCCTCAACGTGCTAGTGGCACCCCTGCTCTTCATTGGGGGAATGTTACATCGCCTGCCGAGTCTTTTGCTTTCGTAGGGAGTGATTTTTGTGTGCAAGTTTGGTACTAAGCCCTCGAGAATTTTCCATGTGTATATAATAATGTATCTCTCCCGCCTGCGTTCTAGAGAGTACAGGTTTAGGAACTTCAAGCGTTCCCAGTAGTTGAGGTGGTTTATCGCACTTATGCGTGCCGTGAAGGTTCTCTGCACATTTTCAAGGTCAGCAATTTCACCCGCCTTGAAAGGTGCAGTTAGTGTGCAGCAATATTCCAGCCTAGATAGAACAAGCGATCTGTAAAGTGTCAACATGGGCTTGGCATCCCTGGTTTTGAAGGTTCTCATTATCCATCCTGTCATTTTTCGAGCAGATGCAATTGCTACATTGTTATGGTCCTTGAAGGTGAGATCCTCTGACATGAACACTCCCAGGTCTTTGACATTAGTTTTTCGCTCTATTGTGTGGTTGGAATTAGTTTTGTACTCCGATGAGATTTTAATTTCTTCACGTTTTCCGTATCTGAGTAATTGAAATTTCTCATCATTGAACTTCATATTGTTTTCTGCAGCCCATTTAAAGATTTGGTTTATGTCTGCTTGGAGTCTTGCAGTGTCTTCAACGGTGGACACTGTCATACAGATTCGGGTGTCATCTGCAAAGGAAGACACAGCAGGAAGACACATCACCATCATCACCATCACCATCATCGTCATCACCATCATCATCATCACCATCATCGTCGTCATCACCATCATCATCATCACCATAATCATCACCATCATCATCATCATCACCACCATCACCATCATCATCATATGTATATATTTAAATGGAATAATGTAGCTTTCTCGTTGCTATATACAAAGTCTGTAATAATAATAATAATAATAATAATAATAATAATAATAATAATAATAATTATAATAAGAAGAAGAAAGAAGAAGAAGAAAAAGAAGTACCCTCAACGAAAAATATTCACAATTACCGTAATTCTTTGAGCAATGTTAAGGGCAGCTCTAATTCCTTGGATCAAGAGCACTCCATCGTACTCCAAACTGTGTGGAAGTGTGACTGTTTACCAAGCAGTAAATAGGTACCTGGGTATAAGCTGGTTGTTTTGGGACGCATCCTGGGCAGGTGCGAGACGAATGGGCATGTCTCCTTACTCCCGCTGACCCCAGTGGAAATAGGTCAACTGTCTGACTTTTTTGGGTTATCCTAGGTAATTTGCACATATATTAAACTATATATGATGAATGTACTTACGTGTACCTGTACCTAGCATAAATATACACCCGGACTCTAGCGGACTGTCTCCCGGGATGTGGGAAAAACTCCCCACATCTGCTGGGTGGGTGTTACTCGACCTGTGGGTCACATTTGGGGAAGGTAAAAATTTCAAATGCAAATAATAAGGAAGACGGGACACCCGGACCACTACTCCAGTGAATACAAATAGAACTCTTACACACACAACTCACCTCCCATAGAAATCACAACCGTTGGAGTCCGCGCAGGTGTTGGCGGGGGTGGCTAGCAGCACCCATAAGCAGCACACCCATAGTCTGGAGAGGGATAGACACCATCTAACGCTGGTCTTCCTGCCGCGGATGCTGCAGGGACGCAGATGTGGGTAGTGGTAGTGGTGGTTGAATGGTCTTCCTTCACCCGCTGCGTCAGAAGGACGCGGCTGGGACAGCCTGTCCTCCGCCAGTAACGCCATCGCTGACACTCCTACTCTTCGTATTCTCCGCTAAGCATCTGCGGCATTTACTCTACACGGAACCATTGTCTCAGTAACAAGTCTCAGCGCTAATGCCATCCTTTTGGGGGGCGAAAATTCCTCGCGACAACGGGGTAGTATTCCTGGGCACAAATTATTCACACACTTGTGTTTCCTCAAATTCATAAACGCTGGGAAAGGAAGGCACTTACGCTCACACACTCGCTTCACGACACCATCATCAATAACTAAAGCATCCGTAAATCCAAGCGTATGGGGGAATTTGACAGCAGAAAGCAACAGGTAGCAGGGTGAGCCAGAGCGACGTAACCTCCCACGTACACGGCAAGAGACCAACTAACAAGTGGATGTCCGTCACTGGGGTGGGTTTCGGAGGGTGCGCCAGACCATCGCTCGAAACCCCAGACCCCAGACGACGCCTGGGCATCAACTCGCCCCGGGCGCTCAAACAGTGCCCAGCGCAGGATTTTTTACTCATATTTTCCCCATTCTCCCCAAACGGCTTCATTTCTGCAAAAATTTGCTTTCACAACAGCACAGGATGGTGGTAGAGTAAGACCTTCAAATGAGCAGAATCGCGTTGAAATTGACGTTAGGGGAGAATGATAATTTTTAACAAGAAGTGAGCAAGTCAGGTGATGCACTGTGGTCTATGAGCCGAATCCTCTCGCTCAGAAGAGGCTCACCAGATATCTTGACCGATTTTATCCTAAATATACTAGCGTGCACATTATTCTAGACACTATAAACATCAAATATTAGCTCCTAACCTAGAATTATCTTAGCAAGAGATATGTCTGTCCCATAACTTACATACCTAAGAAACTTAAACCTCAAAAAAAGTCTTATATTACATCTGTTAACCTAACAGCGCACAGTGATCACATCTATGATGGAAAGTCGGTTAGATTAATTTTTAAGATAATTTTCCAATGATTTTTAAGTCTGATCGTGCGGCCGGCAGCGTGGGGTAAGGAGCAGGCGGCGCGCGTCGACCCAAACTGTCGTGTGTCCTCCGAGCGGAATTAATTACTGTTCTTGCCATTACTGTTCCTGTCATTGCCTGTGTCTTTGTTCTGTGCCGCAGAGTAACCTCTCAACACAGCTCATTAACAGCCAGGAACAGTCACCTGCAACTACACTCCACTAGCGGTTAAATTGTAATAAATTAACAATCTGTAACAAATCTTAAAACGAACTTTTTCCCATTCAACGAAATTATTTTTATTGTAATAATAATAATAATAATAATAATAATAATAATAATAATAATAATATATATATTATTATTATTATTATTATTATTATTATTATTATTATTATTATTATTATTATTTTTATTATTATTGTTAGAAATTTCTTACTGCCTCGGAGAGTTTGAAATGGTAATGTAATTCATCACAAAATATTAAGAATTATATTTTTGTTCATATATATATATATATATATATATATATATATATATATATATATATATTTCATATGCATCTATCATCATCCTCATCCTCATCATCATCATCATCACCATCATCACCATCACCATCATCGTCATCACCATCATCATCATCACCATCATCGTCGTCATCACCATCATCATCATCACCATAATCATCACCATCATCATCATCATCACCACCATCACCATCATCATCATCATCACCATCATCACCATCATCATCACCATCATCATCATCACCATCATCATCATCACCATCATCATCATCACCATCACCATCACCATCACCATCATCATCATCATCACCACCATCATCATCATCATCATCACCATCATCACCATCATCATCATCACCATCATCATCATCATCATCACTATCATCATCATCATCATCACCATCATCATCATCATCACCTTCACCATCACCATCATCATCATCATCATCACCATCATCATCATCATCACCATCAGCATCATTATCACCATCATTATCACCATCATCATCATCATCACCATCATCATCATCATCACCATCAGCATCATTATCACCATCATCATCACCATCATCATCACCATCATCATCATCATCACCTTCATCATCACCATCATCATCATCATCACCATCATCATCATCATCATCATCATCACCATCATCGTCGTCATCATCATCATTTATCTTACTCTTCATCACCAACGTCATCATTATTGTAACTTTCAACATCATCTTCGGTGTCATGTTCATTGTTATCATCGTCATCACCACCGTCATCAAATATTCATCATAATCATCATGATCATTATCATCATCTTCACCGTAGTCACTAACGTGAAAATGTTGCTTCACGTTAGGCCTAGGGAAGATAGGTTAGGCCTAGGGAAGATAGCTCTCTAGAAAGTAGGTACTGTTCCTGGAGCCTACCTGGAGGGTTGTTCCCGGGGGCCAACGCCCCCGCGGCCCGGTCCTTGGCCAGGCCTCGCGGTGGATGAGGGCCTGATCATCCAGGCTGTAACCGCTGGCCGCAGGCAGTCCAACAAACGAACCACAACCCGGCTGAGTTCCTCTGATATTATCACTCCTAAGTCTTTCATGTTAGTTTTATCGCTCTATTGTGTGGTTAGAATTTGTTTTATACTCCGTTCTAGTTATTATTTCCTCAAGTTTTCCATAACGGAGTAACTGAAATTTGTCCTCATTGAATAAAAGGGTGGACCGGTAAGCCAGCGGAAGGCCTCGGTCAGATGACCAAAAGCTCCAACGGCGGGTCATCATCTAAGACCCGCGTCAGGAAGCACTTGTCCTGTTTCCCGACGAACCCTACCTAACCTAACCTCGAACATCATATTGGTGTCAGCGGCCCACTGGAAAACTTGGCTTATATCAGCTTGAAGATTTACATTGTTCTCAATGGATGACTGATACAGATTCTAGCATCGTCTGCAGAGGAAGACACGGCGCTGTGATTTACGTCTCTGTGTTAGATATGAGGATGAGGAAAAAATGGGGGGCGAGTACTGTACCTTGCGGGACAGAGCTTTTCACTGTGGCAGCCTCCGACTTTAACTCTGTTTACCATTACTCTTTGCTTTCTATTGGTTAGAAAGTTAAAAATTTATCTGCTCACTTTTCCCTTTGCACACATTTAGTTACCTATTACATCTTGCCTGATAATGGATCAAAGGAAAATAGGGACACTTACCGGGTGAAGATGTTAGTTCCACACAATAGGTACCCGTCACCTTATGAAGACATAGGATCACGATAGAGAGAGAAAGAGCACACCTCGCTCTACTTCGTGGTCAGCGAGATGAGACCTTCGACACAACAGCTGTACCCTTCTCCAGGAACATCACTTCATCTGAGATCCTTCATTCCTAGAGTGATCCGACTCTAGTACGTGTTAGTACAACATAATGACATCGATGACCAAATGAAATCACTGACCCACAGATGGCACCAGCTCTATCCTGTTCCCTATTTGTATGTCTCTTAACAATAAAATGGCTTCCAAATGAGCTTATGAAGGTAACTGTTCTTAGCTTGTAAATAAAGGTAGGAACTCCTTTCCTGACCTTGTTAAATAGAGAGAGAGAGAGAGAGAGAGAGAGAGAGAGAGAGAGAGAGACAGACAGACAGACAGACAGACAGACAGACAGACAGATAGACAGATAGAGAGAGAGACAAACAGAGAGAGAGAGAGAGAGAGAGAGAGAGAGAGAGAGATACACTCACCAACGCACGTTGTGTAATTAACCAAATGATAGCCTCCACCCGCTGTTCCTCAGGGTATGGGTCGATTGGGGGGTCGTCCTCTGTTTACACGCTGGGCGGTGGAGGCTCGATCCTCCGTCCGTTAATCGCGGCAGAAGTCGCTGACGATGTTTCGTTCTGTGTAGAGATTTATCAAGTTACGATTTGATAAAGCTCCACACGGCGGTAAACTGCGAGACTTAGCGAGTAATAGCGGTAAACTACGCAACCAAGGATAACCAGGGATAACCTAGGAAAACTTAGGACAACCCAGGAAAACCGAGGATAGCTTAGGATAACTCACGACCACCTAGGATAACCTATGATAGTCTAGGATAACTCAGGATCACCTAGAATAATCTAGGAGAGCCTAAGTTAGCCAGGGATAATTCAGGATAACCTAGGATAACCCAGGATAACATAGGATAACCCAGGATAACCTAGGATAACCCATGTGGTGGTGGTGATCACCTGTAATGAGAAGCAGCTCGTAAAATCTCAAGGGCAGGTTTTTATTAGCCAAAGCGACCACCTGTCCACAAGAACCACCTGTTTATGGTGGTCACCTGTCAACAGTGGCCACCTGTCAATAATGCCCACCTGTCAGTAGGTGCCACCTGTGTATGGTGTGGAGTGTATGTTTGAAGTGGGGAGGTGAGTTGCGTGGGGGTGGGGGTTGGAGTGGGGGTGGTTCGAGGGCGGAGTGGTGGTGGGCGGCAGGCGCGGGGTCAAAGGTCACACGGACTGGGCGGGGTGCGTCACGCGTCGCCGCCCTGCCATCAACTCCGCCCACATCCACCCGCGGGCGTGGGGGCGAGGTTGGGGGGTTGGGGGATCTTGGATAATACGTATGTATTAGAGAGAGAGAGAGAGAGAAGAGAGAGAGAGAGAGAGAGAGAGAGAGAGAGAGAGAGAGAGAAAGAGAATTTACCTCTCTGAATCACAAAACTATGCTGGTGGTATCGAGTCAGCGTGGACTGGTTTAACATATAATTTGCTTTAGCTTCCAGTTGTTGACAGCTGACACATCCTCTATCGTCCCACAGTCGTTTTTTTTTCCCACTTCCATTAATCTAAAATTAAGGATAGAGCTTTTCGTTGTACTATCCTCGAAAGGATAGTGCTTTTTGCTGTGCTCTCCTCACCTTATCTAGTGAGGATAGTGTCTTTTGTTGTACTCTCCTCACTTGATTTGTTTAGACAAGCAGCAGAGATAGCAAAAGCAGTGATTCGATTTTTATTCTCAGCCTATAACCTTGAAGCAGATCGTAAGATCTTTCTTTTATCTGCCCTTCCCGTATTACCATAATTTTAGGGTCCAGGAGTCGCTTCCGGAGGAGGTTACCGCTCACGCGTCCTGGTACCATTTATTTTTTTTGCTCCTGGTGTCCTATTTTGCTTCCTGGTGCCATGCTTTGATTCTTGACACCCTATTTTGCTTCCTGGTGCCATGTTTTGATTTCTGGTGCCATGCCTTGGGTTCCTGACACCCTATTTTGCTTCCTGGCGCCATGCTTTGGGCTTCTGGCACTCTATTTTGTTTCCTTCCTCCCTTATATCAAACTGTACCTCTTCACTCTGACGACACTGTGAGCAGCTACTGAAGTCAACAAATGCTCTAACTTTGTGAAATCATGCGTGTTATATTTAGGTTGTCTTTGGTTATGGGGCAGTGGAACACTCACGGCGGTGGCCGAGCATATCAAGTCAGCTTTTGACGACCAGGTAGTCATGCCGGGTCACCATTTGGAGAAGACCCGGGCCGGCAGTATCGGCGAACCTACAAGAAGAAGACCAGGTAGGGCGGGAGGGACTGCGCTTTGTCATGCGCATGGAGAAGTCTGCTCCTTTCTGCGTGTTCATACGTTCTGTGAGCACAGCAGTCAGGCTTACCAGTCAATACAAATTCTCTCAGAGTGCCTTCTAACTTTTCACCTGTCAACAATTAAAACATCTTTTCTTTTCGAAGGAAGATTATGAGAAATACAGAGAGAATAAGACACTTCTACCCTCCCCGACCTTACTCAAGTACTCTACTCCCTGGATGAAAAAAAAAAGATACAGACGCAGTATAATGAAATCCTTTATTGACTACTTTTCGCCAACGCAGTGGGCGTTACCAAGGCACAAACAGATCTATCTACCTGCCCTGCTATTCTAACTACAAACTCTCCTGACCCCTTCTCTCCTCCCTGTCAATAGATCCCTGGCTGTCTTCAAGAGGGAGCTGAACAGGCACCTAAAGTCAGCCGGACTGTGGTTCGTACGTAGGTTTGCGTGCTGCCGGCAGTGACAGCCTGGTTGATCAGGCCCTAATCCACAGGGAGGCCTAGTCATGGACCGGGCCGCAGGGGCGTTGACCCCCGGAACACCCTCCAGGTATACTCCAGGTATACCTCACTTTTCACAGTCAGCTTTTCCCAAAACAATTCACACCACCTGATTTCCTAGATTTGCCTTCGGGCTGGGGGTAACCAGGACGTAGTGGGCGCTGCTGGGAAGGGAGTGGGAAAGAGGAAGCTTTCATTGGGACAACGTTTCGCTCTGCGTAGAGCTTTATCGAGCCAATGACTTGATAGAGCTCAACCCTCACCAGCATCAACGAGCCTTTCATTTCCTGGAATCGAGTCTTAATGTCTTTCAGTCCCCTAGGCGCTGTATAACCCCTAAGAGTTTTGTGTTTCTACCCATGAACGTAATAATAATAATAATAATAATAATAATATTATTATTATATTATATTAATAATAATACATGATTTTTAATGGTAACTAGTTCAATTAGCCAATACGAGGGTTTAAAAACAAACGCTGGGCAGAGAAAGCCTGTAGTTTAATACGACATTTCGCACACGGCTGATCTTTATCAAGCCCTGATAAAGGCTCATTCCTGAGCGAAACGTAGCTTTAAATAAAACCTTCCTCCGTATCATGTCTTCTTTACTAACACAAAACTGACACGAGTGTGTCACCGAGTTTGTCCGCCTTACCTCCGGTCGCCTTGATTATTATTATTGTTATTCTTATAATCAAGGGGGAGCGCTAAACCCGTAGGATTATGCAGCGCCTGTGGGGGAGGGGGGAATGTGGAAGGTATTCAGGCTTAATTCAGGGAACCGGAGCACAGATCCAATTCAATAGATCAAGAGCCCCTCACCAACATCAAGGAACTTGCCTTGAAACTGTTTCTAATGAATTCGTCTTTACTCTGTAAGTTTTCTCTTAAATTTTGGTTACATGACATTCAAAGCGTTTTTTTTTAACTGTGGTCTTGAGGGCACACAGATGTTATGGACACATAAAAAGCACATCATGTAGATTTAACATACGTATGATAATCTAATGAAGTCAAACAATGAGACTTGTTTCTAACAAGATTCTTATGTGATGAAATGAGAAGCAACAGAATATAGAAGAAAATATCATTGAGAAATGTGAGGCATCAGCGTATGGATGAGAATATCGTTGAGAAATGAGAGGCATCAGCGTATGGATGAGAATATCATTGAGAAATGAGTGGCAGTAGCGTATGAATGAGAATATCACTGAGAAATGAGGAGCAGCTGCGTACAAATGAGAATATCATTGAGAAATGAGAGGCAACAATGAGGATGGTTGAGTGTTTGTGGCATGTCTGGCTGGCGAGGCAACTTAAGAGGAATGATAGCAAGAAACTGTAAGAATGTGGCCGGAGGCGACACCTTCTTATCTTACCTTCGTGTGGGTCTCTTGTTCTTGGTGAAGGAGTTGTTGTAATGGTGGTTGGGGCAGTGATGGTGGTTGGGGCAGTGATGGTGGTTGGGGCAGTGATGGTGGGTGGGGCAGTGATGGTGGTTGGGGCAGTGATGGTAGGTGGGGCAGTGATGGTGGTTGGAGCAGTGATGGTGGTTGGGGGAGTGATGGTGGTTGGGGCAGTGATGGTGGTTGGGGCAGTGATGGTGGGTGGGGCAGTGATGGTGGTTGGGGCAGTGATGGTAGGTGGGGCAGTGATGGTGGTTGGAGCAGTGATGGTGGTTGGGGGAGTGATGGTGATTGGGGCAGTGATGGTGGTTGGGGCAGTGATGGTGGGTGGGGCAGTGATGGTGGTTGGGGCAGTGATGGTAGGTGGGGCAGTGATGGTGGTTGGAGCAGTGATGGTGGTTGGGGGAGTGATGGTGGTTGGGGCAGTGATGGTGGTTGGGGCAGTGATGGTGGTTGGAGCAGTGATGGTGGTTGGGGCAGTGTTGGTGGTTGGGGCAGTGATGGTGGTTGGGGCAGTGAAGGTGGTTGGGGCAGTGATGGTGGGTGGGGCAGTGATGGTGGTTGGGGCAGTGATGGTGGTAGGGACAGTGATGATGGTTGGAGCAGTGATGGTGGTTGGGGCAGTGATGGTGGTTGGGGCAGTGATGGTGGTTGGGGCAGTGAAGGTGGTTGGGGCAGTGATGGTGGGTGGGGCAGTGATGGTGGTTGGGGCAGTGATGGTGGTTGGGACAGTAATGGTGGTTGGAGCAGTGATGGTGGTTGGGGGAGTGATGGTGGGTGGGGCAGTGATGGTGGTTGGGGCAGTGATGATGGTTGGGGCAGTGATGGTGGTTGGGGCAGTGATGGTGGTTGGGGCAGTGATGGTGGTTGGGGCAGTGATGGTAGGTGGGGCAGTGATGGTGGTTGGGGCAGTGATAGTGGTTGGGCAGTGATGGTGGTTGGGGCAGTGATGGTGGTTGGGGCAGTGATGGTGGTTGGGGCAGTGATGGTGGGTGGGGCAGTGATGGTGGTTGGGGCAGTGATGGTAGGTGGGGCAGTGATGGTGGTTGGAGCAGTGATGGTGGTTGGGGAGTGATGGTGGTTGGGGCAGTGATGGTGGTTGGGGCAGTGATGGTGGTGGGCAGTGATGGTGGTTGGGGCAGTGATGGTGGTGGGGCAGTGATGGTGGTTGGGCAGTGATGGTTCGGATTGGGGGAGTGATGGTGGTTGGGGCAGTGATGGTGGTTGGGGCAGTGATGGTGGTTGGGCAGTGATGGTGGTTGGGCAGTGATGGTGGTGGGGCAGTGATGGTGGTTGGGGCAGTGATGGTGGTTGGGGCAGTGATGGTGGTTGGGGCAGTGATGGTGGTTGGGGCAGTGATGTGGCAGTGGTTGGAGCAGTGATGGTGGTTGGGGCAGTGTGGTGGTGGGGCAGTGATGGTGGTTGGGGCAGTGATGTGGTTGGGGCAGTGATGGTGGTGGGGCAGTGATGGTGGTTGGGGCAGTGATGGTGGTGGGACAGTGATGTGGTGGAGCAGTGATGGTGGTTGGGGCAGTGATGGTGGTTGGGGCAGTGATGGTGGTTGGGGCAGTGATGGTGGTTGGGGCAGTGATGGTGGTGGGGCAGTGATGGTGGTTGGGGCAGTGATGGTGGTTGGGCAGTATGAGTGGTGGAGCAGATGGTGGTTGGAGTGATGGGTGGGTGGTGATGATGAGTGGTATAGCAGTAGTAAAGAGTGTTGTGGGCAGTGATGATGGTTGGGCAGTGATGGTGTTGAGCAGTGATGGTGGTTGGGCAAGTGATGTAGGTGGCAGTATGTGGTTGGGCAGTGATAGTGGTTGGGCATGATGGTGGCTGGGGCATGATGGTATGGCGGCAGTGATGGTGGTTGGGGCAGTGATGGGGTGGGCGTGAGGTGGTCATGGGCAGTGATGGTAGGTGGGCAGTGATGGTGGTTGGGGAAATATGTGGTTGGGCAGTGATGGTGCTTCAGTGATGTTTCATGTGTGGTTGGCAGTGATGGTGTTGGCATGTTGGTGGTTGGGAGCAGTGATGACTGGGAGCATGAAGGTGGGGGGCCAGTGATATGGATGGGAGATGCGTGCTTGGGGCATGATGGTGGTTGGGACAGTGATGATGGTTGGAGCAGTGATGGTGGTTTGGGCAGTGATGGTGATTGGGGCAGTGATGGTGATGGTTGGGCAGTGAAGGTGATGGGTGGGCAGTGATGGTGATGGTTGGGCAGTGATGGTGGTTGGGGCAGTGATGATGGTTGGGACAGTAATGGTGGTTGGAGCAGTGATGGTGGTTGGGGGAGTGATGGTGGGTGGGGCAGTGATGGTGGTTGGGGCAGTGATGATGGTTGGGGCAGTGATGGTGGTTGGGGCAGTGATGGTGGTTGGGGCAGTGATGGTGGTTGGGGCAGTGATGGTAGGTGGGGCAGTGATGGTGGTTGGGGCAGTGATGGTGGTTGGGGCAGTGATGGTGGTTGGGGCAGTGATGGTGGTTGGGGCAGTGATGGTGGTTGGGGCAGTGATGGTGGTTGGGGCAGTGATGATAGTGGTAGTGACAAAAGACGTGATTGTGATAGTGATGAGAGTTGTGGTGGTGATGATGAAGATGGTAATAGCAGTAGTAATCGTAGTAGTTGTGGTTGTATCGATGATGGTAGTAGTGGTAGTAGTTCAACTACTGCAAACAACAACCTGTAAATACTTATGGTCAAATAATAATAATTTGTATTATTATTATTATTATATTCATGGGGAGCGCTAACCCATAGAGGGTCACAGAGCGCCAGGAAAAAAATGAAGGTAATCAGATTCGATCCAAGGGGGTGGAGCGTAGTTCCAAATCCCCGGATCCAGAACCCTTTCACTGGCATCCAAACCTTGAAGTATTTTCGTCAAATGCCTCTTCTCTCTCTCTCACTCTCTCTCTCACTCTCTCTCTCTCTCTCACTCTCCTCTCTCTCTCTCTCTCTCTCTCTCTCTCTCTCTCTCTCTCTCTCTCTCTCTCTCTCTCTCTCTCTCTTCTACAACAGACCACATAATAACCACACAACTCAACATGCAAGTCACCGGGGCGCCGCCCCCCCCGTTCCTATTCACCTGACCACTCCATCAATGGATAGTGGACCATCGCCGTCTATCCCAGCGACACCTCAGCCCCAATTGAAAATTATCGTTCGATTCAACTGGTCGGTTAACTGTTCGAACGGATAAATGATCCAGATCAACTCCCCTTCCCCTTAACGTGCCTAACACCGTACGTTCCCTTAATTGTTATATGGTTGTCTCTTTCGTTGTCTCAAAAATATGTCAAAATGCTGTTATTTATTATTATTATTATTATTATTATTATTATTATTATTATTATTATTATCATCATCGCAAAAATAATGGTGTTACTAAGAATATTATTATTATTATTATTATTATTATTATTATTATTATTATTATTATTAATTATTATTATTATCGCAATAAAAATTATAGTGATACTAAGAATATTACTAATTTTATTATTATTATTATTATTATTACAATAATAATAGTGATACTAAGAATATTAATATTAAAATTATTATTATTATTATTATTATTATTATTATTATTATTATTATTTACGTTGTTGTATCGTATTCAAGAGGAATTATTAAACCCTGATGGGCCACACAGCATCCAGGAAATGGGAGATAATCAGGTGTGATTTTGGAAAAGGAATGGTTGCTTGATTCCCTTCAGTGAAGAACCCTTCACCAGTATCAAGAATGGGAAGGGAAGAAACTGCACCGTTCGAAACAGCGAGGGTAAAAAAAAAAATAGTTTCGAGCATCTGCTGCTTCAGATACGAGGGGAGAGAGCTGCTCGCTTTGCACGTTGAACGGCCCTTCCTTCACGCTGCGTGCAACATTGTTGCACGCAGACACACTCAAGATTTTTCAGGTCTTGCGTGCGTATGTGTGTAGTTAGAAGTTAGTCACTAGTTGTCAAAGGTACTTGTCGATAGACACTTGGCCTCCTTGTGTTAGTTACTAGTTGTCAAAGGCACTTGTCGATTGACACTTGGCCTGTGGTGCTACTCTGTGTGTGTGTGTGTGTGTGTGTGTGTGTGTGTGTACTCACCTAGTTGTGGTTGCTCACTCGTACACTCAGCATATTAAACCACAACCTACTCAACTCACTCTTCCACCCAGGTAGGTTCTGTGGTGCCGTTGACGCCCATGGTGAGTTCTGTGGTGCCGTTGACGCCCATGGTGAGTTCTGTGGTGCCGTTGATACTACGATAGGCCACAGCAGAACTACTGGTGGCATAATTACAATAATAGTGTACAATATCGTTATGACGAGTAATCAGACACATGTACGACACCTGTTTACCTTTATCTGAAGATGTTTCGCCAACCAGTGCCATTTTTCGATTCAATACACAATATACAAAGACAGAAAAATGAGGTAGTCAGTCCCCTGGCCTGGAAACCGGTGCTCAGCACCTCAGTCTTGATGAATCATGAATTCAGATTCATCAAGACTGGTTTCCAGGCTCAGGGGACTGATTACCTCGTCTTCCATTGCCTTCTGTGTACAGTACTTCAAGTATGAGGGACTGACTACCCCATTTTCTTCTGCTTTGGCATATCATTTCTTTATTGAACTGAAGAAGCCACTGGTTGGCGAAACGTCTCCAATAAAGATGCCCAGGTGTTGCACATGTGTCTTCATTCTTCGACTGCTGGCTTACCTGCTTCATTAAGAATGAAGGACTATCTTTGCTTTTCTCTTACCGTTCAGCTTGGGCCAGTAGGCCTGCTGCAGTGTTCCTCCATTCTTATATTCACATATTTTTGCGAGGTACTACACCATTCCTCGTGCTGACCTTCCACTGAGCTCAGTGTCCCACTTTATTCTAGCCAGGAACTCCCTCCCGCATCTTCCTGTATACCATTACCTTGCTCTCTAATGGAGCATTCAGCACGACCGCCATGCATTCCTACCCACACTTCCTACACATTAATCTTCGCTAATAACCATCTTCTTCAGCCACTACTCAAACCTTCCTCACTCTCTGCTCGCCAATAACCCCCACTCTTCCCCCGGCTCTTAAAAACTCTCCCCAATGCTCCTCTTTCCCCCTCCCCGCCATCCTTCTCCCATACAAAGCACGTCACTAACACTTCCCCCCTCTTAACACACCTCGAGTCTTCCCCCATTCAAACAACTTAACCTCCTGAACTTCCTGTGGTAAGTTCATTAGGTAAATATCGAAGCATCAGCATATCCTCACCGTACTCCGGATCATCCCTAACCACTCATTCCCTTATCAAACTAGCTTCCACACACAGTCCACTCATTCCCTTACCTTAATAATGTTGGCAGAATTACCGACAATATGTTAGGTAAAAGGACACAAATGCAACTAATGCAACATTTTATTGTAGCAACGTTTCGCTCTCCAGGAGCTTTGTCAAGCCGTTACAAACACTATAGTGTAACGGCTCGACAAAGCTTCTGGAGAGCGAAACATAAGAACATAAGAACATAAGAATGGAGGAACACTGCAGAAGGCCTACTGGCCCATACAAGGCAGGTCCTTATCAAAACCACCACTACCTAAGAATTTATTCCCGTACTCACGACACTAATCAAACCCAGCCCCTCCCACTCATATATTTGTCCAATCTCTTTTTAAATCCACCCAAGGTCCCAGCCTCTATCACCCCACTCGGAAGATTGTTCCACGCATCTACAACTCTGTTCGAAAACCAGTACTTGCCTATGTCCTTTCTAAATCTAAATTTATCCAATTTAAATCCGTTATTTCTGGTTCTTACTTGGTTCGATATCCTCAGTATTTTATTAATATCTCCTTTGTTTATACCCATCATCCACTTGTACACCTCGATGATATCTCCCTCATTCTACGCCTCTCCAGAGAGTGGAGATTCAACGCTCTAAGTCTATCTTCATACGGGAGATTTCTTATACTGTAAATCATTTTAGTCATTCTTCTTTGTATGTTCTCCAATGAATCTATATCCATCCTGTAGTAAGGTGACCAAAACTGAGCTGCATAATCCAAATGAGGTCTCACTAGTGATGTATAGAGCTGTAAAATAACTTTTGGACTTCTGTTGCTTATACTTCTTGAAATAAATCCTAGTAATCTGTTAGCCTTATTGCCACACTTAGGCACTGTTGTCTTGGCTTTAGATTCCTGCTTACCATGACTCCCAAGTCTTTTCACATTCTGTATGATCAAGCTCTACTTCACCTAGTTTATAAATTCGAGGGATATTTTCATTACCAACGACTAGCACCTTACACTTGTCCACATTAAACTTCATCTGCCACTTTTCAGACCAAGACATTAATTTGTCCAAATCCTCCTGGAGTTCACTGGTATCCTGCTCAGAATGAATTATACGGCCTATTTTTGTATCATCAGCAAATTTACTCATGTCACTTGCAATTCCTTCATCAAGGTCATTTATGTAAATTATGAACAACAATGGGCCCAAAACTGATCCTTGTGGAACGCCACTAGTGACTAATCCCCATTCAGATTTGACCCCATTAATGGAAACTCTCTGCTTTCTATTGGTAAGCCATGCCTCTATCCATGCTAGAACTTTACCTCCTATACCATGAGCTGCCACCTTTCTTAAGAGTCTCTTGTGAGGTACTCTATCGAAGGCCTTACTGAAATCCAAGTAAACTATATCATATTCTTTATCACTGTCTACTGCCTCAAATGTTTTATTGAAAAACGTCAGTAAATTTGTTAGGCAGGAACGACCTCTCGTGAACCGTTAAGATAAGATTTTGAAACGTTAAGATAAGATTTTGTTTGGATTTTTAACCCCAGAGGGTTAGCCACCCGGGAGAGCCAAAGAAAGTCAGTGTCTTATTTGCACTGGGGTCCTTAAATCTCGTCCCCCAGGATGCGACCCATACCAGTCGACTAACACCCAGGTACTTGCTTGCCAAGTGAATGGGACAGCAGGTGTAAGGAAACACGCCCAATGTTTCCACCCTTGCCGGGGATCGAACCACGGACACCCAGTGTGTGAGGCGAGTGTGCTGCCCACCTTTAGTCCTCCCTCTGCATTCGACTGGAGAACCCATGCGGGCGAAACGTTCCGGAAATAAAGATAGCAAAGTTTTGCACACGTGTCCTATAAAATGTACCTGAAGCATCAGTTTTAAAAATTAATAATAATAATTTACGTATTCTAGTTAATAAATGAAGTTTGTCAGCAAATATCTCTAAATTTCTCCGAAAATTCGAAATATGTGATATTAATTCTTATTTTAATGGATTTTCTCGTATGATTTTTTTCATCATAGTGATGGTATACCATCATCATAGTGATGTTTACCATCATCATAGTGATGGTATACCATCATAATAGTGATGGTATACCATCATCATAGTGATGTATACCATCATCATAGTGATGGTATACCATCATAATAGTGATGGTATACCATCATCATAGTGATGCTATACCACCACCATAGTGATGCTATACCGTCATCACAGTGATGGTATACCATCATCATAGTGATGCTATACCACCACCATAGTGATGGTATACCATCATCACAGTGATGGTATACCATCATCATAGTGACGGTATACCATCATCATAGTGATGGTATACCATCATCACAGTGATGGTATACCATCATCATAGTGATGGTATACCATCATCACAGTGATGGTATACCATCATCATAGTGATGTATACCATCATCATAGTGATGGTATACCATCATCATAGTGATGGTATACCATCATCATAGTGATGTATACCATCATCATAGTGATGGTATACCATCATCATAGTGATGGTATACCATCATAATAGTGATGGTATACCATCATCATAGTGATGTATACCATCATCATAGTGATGGTATACCATCATCATAGTGATGGTATACCATCATAATAGTGATGTATATATACCATCATCATAGTGATTGTATACCGTCATCATAGTGATGTATACCATCATCATAGTGATGGTATACCATCATCATAGTGATGCTATACCACCACCATAGTGATGCTATACCGTCATCACAGTGATGGTATACCATCATCATAGTGATGCTATACCACCACCATAGTGATGGTATACCATCATCACAGTGATGGTATACCATCATCATAGTGACGGTATACCATCATCATAGTGATGGTATACCATCATCACAGTGATGGTATACCATCATCATAGTGATGGTATACCATCATCACAGTGATGGTATACCATCATCATAGTGTTGGTATACCATCATCATGTGTAGATGAATGGTTCAGAGAACCGACAAGTTATAAATCATCATAATCTAGATAACCATAATTTGATTAATGATACCCAGCATGGATTCACGAGGGGCCGTTCCTGCCTATCTAATTTATTAACCTTCTTCAGTAAAGCTTTTGAGGCTGTTGATCACGATAAAGAATTCGATATTGTATATTTAGACTTTAGTAAGGCTTTTGATAGAGTACCGCACCAGAGACTGTTAAGAAAGTGGCAGCTCATGGCATTGGGGAAAAGTGCTGTCATGGATCAGTCATGGCTCACCAATAGGAAGCAGAGAGTGTGCATAAATGGGTTAAATCCGAATGGGACTTGTAACAAGTGGTGTTCACAGGGATCAGTCTTAGGCCCATTGTTATTTATAATATATATCAATGACCTTGATGAGGAATTACTAGTGATATGAGCAAATTCGCCGACGACACGAAGATAGGTAGGATAATTGATTCAAACATAGATGTCATAGAACTTCAGGAAGATTTAGACAAACTTAATTCGTGGTCAGAAAAGTGGCAGATGCAGTTCAATGTAGATAAATGCAAGGTTCAGCTCGGAGTGTCCATAAGCACTTATAAGTTAAATAACGTAGAACTTAGCCATACAGATTGCGAGAAGGACTTGGGGTGATGGTAGCAGCAACCTTAAACCAAGACAGCAATGCCTAAGCGTACGTAATAAGGCAAATAGATTACTGGGATTTATATCAAAGTGTTAGCAACAGAAGTCCAGAGGTTATATTACAGCTTTATACATCATTAGTAGGCCTCACCTAGATTACGCAGCTCAGTTCTGGTCTCCATATTACAGAATGGACATAAATTCGTTAGAAAACATTCAGCTAGAATGACTAAATTAATACATAGCATTAGAAATCTTCCTTACGAAGAAAGATTGAAAACCTAAATTACATTCACTTGTAAGACGTAGAATGAGGGAGACATGATCGAGGTATACAAGTGGAAAATGGTATTAACAAGGGATATAAACAGGTCTTGAGGGTATCTCTCCAAAAGAACCCGCAATAATGGTCAAGTTAGATAAGTTTAGATTTAGAAAGGATATAGGAAATATTGGTTTGGAAATAGGGTAGTTGATGAGTGGAACAGTCTGCCTAGTAGGGTTATTGAAGCTAGGACCTTGGGTAGTTTCAAATTTAGGTTGGATAAATTCATGAGTGAGAGGGGTTGGATTTGAGTGGGACTCCGCATGAGTGGGTAGAATGTCAAAGCTTATTTCTTGGGTAGCATTGGATGGGTTGAGCAAATATTCTGTTAGTGGGACGGATTGTAAGGACCTGCCTAGTATGGGCCAACGGCCTGCTGCAGTGTTCCTCCTTTCTTATGTTCTTATGTTCATAGTGATGGTATACCATCATCTAGTGACGAAACGTTTCACCATTAACAGCGAAACTTTCATTTAATAAATGTCCTGAACTGTACATAAGAACATAAGAACATAGAAAGGAGACACTGCAGGCCTGTTGCCCATACTGAGGTCCTTCACAATCCGTCCTCTAACCAATCTTCATGTAAATAGCTTGACAATTACACTGCGAGTCATCAAACAACCTCTCACTCATGAATTTACAACCAGTGAAACTACCCAGGTCAGCTTCAATACCCTTGGCGACTGTTCCACTCATCAACTACCCTATTTCCAAACCAATACTTTCCTATATCCTTTCTAAATCTAAACTTATCTAACTTGAATCCATTATTGCGGGTCCTTACAGGACTACCTTCATACACTTTCAGTTCCAGCTTTCTCACCAGAGGTTCAAAACGCCGCACTTCCCATAATAAAACGAAAAAAAAAATGAATAAAATTGCCCAGTAAATAGAGATAAACAAGATAATCAGTGTATGGTATGAAAGTGCAGAATCACCAACGAGAGTGAAGGTGTACAGGAAAGAATATGAGAAGAAATCACTTGTGTCGTGTTATCACAGAGAGAAAACTTGCACGAGTAATAATAAATGCACTTTCCCTGAGGGGTATCAAATACGAGAATGAGATTATTATGTTCATTGTGATTTACTAATCCAGTAGGTGTCCAGTACAGTCCTTTGGGAATGGGAGGCAATCAGGTTTGACTCAAGGATAGCATTAATTCCTTGCATCAAGAACCATTACCCATCATCAAAGACCCTGTTTTCCCTCCCCCTTCCCTCCTTGAAGGTCATATAGAAGAAGCAACTGACTTTTTTGGGTTATTCTGGGTTCTCTACACATATGCTGCTATGTATGATAATCTATGTAACTGTATTTGTGTATACTTGAATAAACTTACTTACTTACTTAAGGGGGGCAAAAAGTAGAGAGCAAGAACAGTCTCGTTTAAATTAACGATACTTGGAAATTTTAATCACAGGGAGAATATGATAATGAACAAAATTGCACAATACCTTGACTGGAACAATACACAAATATCCCACACATTGGAGAGAGGAGTTTACGACGACGTTTCGGTCCGACATGGACCATTTACAAAGTCACACAATGTAACTTTGTAAATGGTCCAAGTTGGACCGAAACGTCGTCGTAAGCTCATATCTTCTATGTGCGGGTTATGTGTGTATTGTGAATACGACAGTTGATACGTAAGACACATGTGCAACACTTAGGTATCTATTCCAAAACGTTTCGCCCACACAGTAGGCTTCTTCAGTCGAGTACAGAGGAGGCAGCAGAAACTGGGTAAGTTTGATAAGAACATAAGAACATAAGAATGGAGGAACACTGCAGAAGGCCTACTGGCCCATACAAGGCAGGTCCTTATCAAAACCACCACTACCTAAGAATTTACTCCTGTACTCACGACACTAATCAAACCCAGCCCCTCCCACTCATATATTTGTCCAATCTCTTTTTAAAGCCACCCAAGGTCCTAGCCTCTATCACCCTACTCGGAAGATTGTTCCACGCATCTACAACTCTGTTCGAAAACCAGTACTTGCCTATGTCCTTTCTAAATCTAAATTTATCCAATTTAAATCCGTTATTTCTCGTTCTTACTTGGTTCGATATCCTCAGTATTTTATTAATATCTCCTTTGTTTATGCCCATCATCCACTTGTACACCTCGATGATATCTCCCCTCATTCTACGTCTTTCCAGAGAGTGGAGATTCAATGCTCTAAGTCTATCTTCATACGGGAGATTTCTTATACTGTAAATCATTTTAGTCATTCTTCTTTGTATGTTCTCCAATGAATCTATATCCATCCTGTAGTAAGGAGACCAAAACTGAGCTGCATAATCCAAATGAGGTCTCACTAGTGATGTATAGAGCTGTAAAATAACTTTTGGACTTCTGTTGCTTATACTTCTTGAAATAAATCCTAGTAATCTGTTAGCCTTATTGCGCACACTTAGGCACTGTTGTCTTGGCTTTAGATTTCTGCTTACCATGACTCCCAAGTCTTTTTCACATTAAGAACATAAGAACATAAGAAAGGAGGAACACTGCAGCAGGCCTGTTGGCCCATACTAGGCAGGTCCTTCACAATCCGTCCCACTAACAGAATATTTGCTCAACCCAATTTTCAATGCTACCCAAGAAATAAGCTTTGACAATTCTACCCACTCATGCGCGAGTCCCACTCAAATCCAACCCCTCTCACTCATGAATTTATCCAACCTAAATTTGAAACTACCCAAAGTCCTAGCTTCAATAACCCTACTAGGCAGACTGTTCCACTCATCAACTACCCTATTTCCAAACCAATACTTTCCTATATCCTTTCTAAATCTAAACTTATCTAACTTGAATCCATTATTGCGGGTTCTCTCTTGGAGAGATATCCTCAAGACCTTATTTATATCCCCTTTGTTAATACCCATTTTCCACTTGTATACCTCGATCATGTCTCCCCTCATTCTACGTCTTACAAGTGAATGTAATTTTAGGGTCTTCAATCTTTCTTCGTAAGGAAGATTTCTAATGCTATGTATTAATTTAGTCATTCTACGCTGAATGTTTTCTAACAATTTATGTCCATTCTGTAATATGGAGACCAGAACTGAGCTGCGTAATCTAGGTGAGGCCTTACTAATGATGTATAAAGCTGTAATATAACCTCTGGACTTCTGTTGCTAACACTTCTTGATATAAATCCCAGTAATCTATTTGCCTTATTACGTACCTTAGGCATTGCTGTCTTGGTTTAAGGTTGCTGCTTACCATCACCCCAAGTCCTTCTCGCAATCTGTATGGCTAAGTTCTACGTTATTTAACTTATAAGTGCTTGGGTTATGGACACTCCCGAGCTTCAGAACCTTGCATTTATCTACATTGAACTGCATCTGCCACTTTTCTGACCACGAATTAAGTTTGTCTAAATCTTCCTGAAGTTCTATGACATCTATGTTTGAATCAATTATCCTACCTATCTTCGTGTCGTCGGCGAATTTGCTCATATCACTAGTAATTCCCTCATCAAGGTCATTGATATATATTATAAATAACAATGGGCCTAAGACTGATCCCTATGGAACACCACTTGTTACAAGTCCCCATTCGGATTTAACCCCATTTATGCACACTCTCTGCTTCCTATTGGTGAGCCATGACTCGATCCATGACAGCACTTTTCCCCCAATGCCATGAGCTGCCACTTTCTTTAACAGTCTCTGGTGTGGCTCTATCAAAGCCTTACTAAAGTCTAAATAAACAATATCGAATTCTTTATCGTGATCAACAGCCTCAAAAGCTTTACTGAAGAAGGTTAATAAATTAGATAGGCAGGAACGGCCCCTCGTGAATCCATGCTGGGTATCATTAATCAAATTATGGTTATCTAGATGGCTTCTAATAATATCAGCTATAATTGACTCTAGTAATTTGCCTACAATTGAGGTCAGGCTTATTGGGCGGTAGTTTGACGGTAGTGACTTGTCCCCTGCTTTAAAAATAGGAATTACATTAGCCATCTTCCACATATCAGACACTACACCTGTTTGAAGAGATAAATTAAAAATGTTAGATATTGGTTCACAGAGTTCCATTTTGCATTCTTTAAGAACCCTTGCAAAAAGCTCATCAGGACCGGCGATTTATTTTGTTTCAGTCGGTCCAGCTGTTTCATAATCATTTCGCTAGTGACTGTGATATTACATAATTTATCTTCTTCTGGGCCTCTGTAAAAATTAATTACTGGGATATTATTAATGTCTTCCTGTGTGAAAACCGAGAGAAAATAATTATTAAAATAGAGCACATATCATTCTCCTTGTCAGTAAGATGCCCAAAGTTATTTTTAAAGGGGACCTATCTTATCCCTAACTTTGTTCTATAAACCTGGAAAAAACTTTTTGGGTTAGTTTTGAATCCCTAGCAACTTTAATTTCATGGTCCGTTTAGCTTTTCTTATTCCCTTTTTAACGTCCCTCTTAATGTCAGTATACTGATTTATAAGATGACCCTCACCTCTTTTTATGCGCCTATAAATTCCTTTCTTCTGCCCTAAAAGATATTTGAGCCTATTATTCATCCATTTTGGGTCATTTCTACTTGATCTAATTTCTTTATACGGGATAAATGTTCTTTGGGCAGCCTGTATAGTGTTAAGAAAACTGTCATATTGATACCTCTCTTCTTCACCCCAGTCCACAGTTGATAAGTGTTCTCTAAGTCCATTATAATCTGCTAAGCGAAAATCTGGGACCATTACTGAATTATCCCTACTATCATACATCCATTCAATGCTAAAGGTAATTGACTTGTGGTCGCTTGAGCCGAGTTCCTCTGTAATTTCTAAATTATTAACAAGGGTTTCCTTGCTTGCCAGAACCAAGTCAAGTAGGTTATTTCCCCTTGTAGGTTCTGTTACAAACTGCTTCAAAAAGCAATCCTGAACTACTTCTAAAAAGTCGTTAGATTCTAAATTCCCTGTCATGAAATTCCAATCAATCTGACTAAAGTTAAAGTCCTAAATTACTACGTTATCGTGTTCTTGTGGCCTTAACAATTTCCTCCCAAAGTAGTCTCCCTTGTTCCCTATCTAAGTTTGGAGGACGGTAAATCACGCCTAAAATCAATTTTTCACACCCCTCTGAAAATTCTATCCAGACAGACTCTGTATGTGTTAATTCAGACTTTATACCCGTTTTTATGCAACAATTTAAATGATCACGGACATAGAGTGCCACCCCACCCCTTTCCCGATACTTCTGTCTACTTGGAACAATTTAAAACCCTGAATGTGACATTCGGCAGGCAAGTTCCGATTTTTCATATTAAACCATGTCTCAGTTATTGCAAAAACATCAATATTACCCGTACTTGCAACTAATCTCAACTCGTCCATCTTATTCCTAGCACTACGACTATTGGTGTAATATATATTTAGAACCTCTATCTCTTTACCCTTCCTGCTCATCTCTGTTTTCCACTATACCTATTACTGTCCTTGTCATCTAGTGTCACTAGCTTTCCACTATCCACCTTATTCTGCCTATTACTAGTTCTCCTACAACTTATAATATTACTACACTGGGACTTCTCTGTTTTTCCCCCAAAACCCATACCACTAACTATTTCTAGTTTAAAGCCCTAACAGCTCCCTCCACTGCAGTTGCCAGTGCCCCCACCCCAGATATGATCAAGCTCAACTTCACCTAGTTTATAAATTCGAGGGATATTTTCATTACCAACGACTAGCACCTTACACTTGTCCACATTAAACTTCATCTGCCACTTTTCAGACCAAGACATTAATTTATCCAAATCCTCCTGGAGTTCACTGGTATCCTCCTCAGAATAAGAACATAAGAACATAAGAATGGAGGAACACTGCAGAAGGCCTACTGGCCCATACAAGGCAGGTCCTTATCAAAACCACCACTACCTAAGAATTTACTCCTGTACTTACGACACTAATCAAACCCAGCCCCTCCCACTCATATATTTGTCCAATCTCTTTTTAAAGCCACCCAAGGTCCTAGCCTCTATCACCCTAATCGGAAGATTGTTCCACGCATCTACAACTCTGTTCGAAAACCAGTACTTGCCTATGTCCTTTCTAAATCTAAATTTATCCAATTTAAATCCGTTATTTCTCGTTCTTACTTGGTTCGATATCCTCAGTATTTTATTAATATCTCCTTTGTTTATGCCCATCATCCACTTGTACACCTCGATGATATCTCCCTCATTCTACGTCTCTCCAGAAGTGGAGATTCAATGCTCTAAGTCTATCTTCATACGGGAGATTTCTTATACTGTAAATCATTTTAGTCATTCTTCTTTGTATGTTCTCCAATGAATCTATATCCATCCTGTAGTAAGGAGACCAAAACTGAGCTGCATAATCCAAATGAGGTCTCACTAGTGATGTATAGAGCTGGAATTATACGGCCTATTTTTGTATCATCAGCAAATTTACTCATGTCACTTGCAATTCCTTCATCAAGGTCATTTATGTAAATTATGAACAACAATGGGCCCAAAACTGATCCTTGTGGAACGCCACTAGTGACAAATCCCCATTCAGATTTGACCCCATTAATGGAAACTCTCTGCTTTCTATTGGTAAGCCATGCCTCTATCCATGCTAGAACTTTACCTCCTATACCATGAGCTGCCACCTTTCTTAAGAGTCTCTTGTGAGGTACTCTATCGAAGGCCTTACTGAAATCCAAGTAAACTATATCATATTCTTTATCACTGTCTACTGCCTCAAATGTTTTATTGATCGTTATTAGCAGGACTGTTCGCCATTTTCAGTTCGTTTACGCAGTGTCAGAGTCTTTTGTTTCTACTTCGTTTGTTATTGTCAAGATTTAAAGCCGCTTTTTTTTTCTTATTTTATCGATGTTGTCAAAGATCTTAAACATTTCCTCTTGGGTATAGACAAGCTGGGGGAAAAAAAATATAACGAAGAAAAGATCCGAAGTAAACGTGATTATTACGTATAAAATATAGGCCAGGTTTCGAAAAGAGCTCTGGAAACCTTTCACATATTATTAATATTATTAATAAAAAATATATACTTTTCACAAATAAATTAATTACCGTGTGTTTGTAAACCACTATAATAGTCACAGGGATTATTCCATGTATTGAAGGTTAAGTTTGGAAAAGTAGTCTCCCCAACTGGGAGAAGACCCTTCAAAATCTCTTGTAAACTATTGGCCCCGGAGCCTGAGGGTGGGACGAGTGAATATGAGAGCATAAATCAGAGAGGAAGACCTGCTAGACTGGTAGTTGACTCAAGGCAGCTACTGTGTAAGCCAGGCCGGGGTGTGGGAGCTCCTCCGTGGACCATCTTCCCATGAAACTAGAGCCTCTGTGTCCTCCAGGGATGGGAGTGTTGTTGGTGGTGGCGAGGCTCGGGTATTGTACCTTCCCTAAGAAGCGGCCTCATCCAGCGCTCTATTTTAGTGGCGTGTCTGATTGCTATTGGCAGCATTGCGAGCCATTTTCAGCTCGTTTAGCTTGTTTTTTCGATTTCTTTTTTTTTTTTTTTTTTTTGGGTACATTTAATCGTTAGTCATTTTCAGACCGTGTTGATTTTGTGTGTGTTTGTGTTTCATTGTTACTGACAAAGGTATAAGCAATTTTGTGTTGTGTTAGTTCGACAAGGTATAAGCAATTTTGTGTGTTCTGTTTCATTGTTATGACAAGGTATAGCAATTGTGTGTTTGTTTAATTGTTCTGACAAAGGTATAAGCAATTTTGTGTGTTCGTGTTTCATTGTTACTGACAAAGGTATAAGCAATTTTGTGTGTTTGTGTTTCATTGTTACTGACAAAGGTATAAGCAATTTTGTGTTTGTGTTTCATTGTTACTGACAAAGGTATAAGCAATTTTGTTAAATTTGACACATATGCAACACTTGGGTATCTTTATTGAGGAAACGTTTCGCCACACAGTGGCTTCATCAGTCCAATACAAAGTAGAAAGGTGTAAGGAGAGGAGGAGTTTGAGGTTATCAGTCCCTCGGCCTGGAGTCGATGTGTTCAGTCCATCAATCTTGTTAGAAGTGTAGCACAAGGCCGTAGAGGTGGCTTATATGCTGTAATCAGGTGAGATGAAGCAGGAGGAGGCAGGTCATAGTGGTATCAACCACTAGTCGAAGTAAGTCCTTGTCCAAAGGTTTGGACAAATGTTGAAGATACCCAAGTGTTGCATATGTGTCAAATTTAACAACTTGTCGGTTCTCTGAACCATTCATCTACATAAGCAATTTTGTGTGTTCGTGTTTCATTGTTACTGACAAAGGTATAAGCAATTTTGTGTGTGTTCGTGTTTCATTGTTACTGACAAAGGTATAAGCAATTTTGTGTGTGTTCGTGTTTCATTGTTACTGACAAAGGTATAAGCAATTTTGTGTGTTCGTGTTTCATTGTTACTGACAAAGTTATAAGCAATTTTGTGTGTTCGTGTTTAATTGTTACTGACAAAGGTATAAGCAATTTTGTGTGTTCGTGTTTAATTGTTACTGACAAAGGTATAAGCAATTTTGTGTGTTCGTGTTTCATTGTTACTGACAAAGGTATAAGCAATTTTGTGTGTGTTCGTGTTTAATTGTTACTGACAAAGGTATAAGCAATTTTGTGTGTTCGTGTTTAATTGTTACTGACAAAGGTATAAGCAATTTTGTGTGTTCGTGTTTCATTGTTACTGACAAAGGTATAAGCAATTTTGTGTGTTCGTGTTTCATTGTTACTGACAAGGGTATAAGCAATTTTGTGTTCGTGTTTCATTGTTACTGACAAGGTATAAGCAATTTTTTGTTCGTTTTCATATTTACTGACAAGGTATAAGCAATTTTGTGTGTTCGTGTTTCATTGTTACTGACAAGGTATAAGCAATTTTGTGTTCGTGTTTCATTGTTACTGACAAGGGTATAAGCAATTTTGTGTTCGTGTTTCATTGTTACTGACAAAGGTATAAGCAATTTTGTGTTTGTTACTGACAAAGGTATAAGTAATTTTGTGTTTAATTGTTACTGACAAAGGTATAAGCAATTGTGTGTTCATGTTTCATTGTTTCTGACAAAGGTATAAGCAATTTTCAGGTAGTTCACTTTTTTCTTGGGGAGAGGGGGGATGTTTTTGGCCTATTTTATGACTGTTGGAAAAGCTTTAAGCATTTCGAGGCCATTTTGCACGTTTTCGAATATTTTTTTTTTTCGTTTACTTCTTTTGTCAGAGCTGTAAGACCTCATGTCCTTGTCGTTTCGCACGTTTTATATGTCGTGCCGAATAGGTAAAACTTGCGATTTGGGCTTAAATAGCAACGTTCTTCTTGCTGAATAAGGCAAGCGAAAATTTATTTGGCATATTTGTTGAGCCAGACAAGCCTAGCCTAGATTATTTTAATTATAACTCTTCACAAACCAGTTTGAATCTTGCGAAATTAATGCATGTCATTGATATTTAATAATAACATTAAAACTGGCTCCAAACTATATTACATTACGTAAATATAGCGAAGCTAAGTCAAACTCCTAAGCAAGTTTAGATCCAAAATTTTAAAAACATTAGGGCAGCTTCAATATATGTAGCTACGGATAGCATAAAATTTTCGATATTTTAAATATACTCATATGTTTGGTTCAACTGGCTTAATTTTTAGGCATTATATAAGCATCCAGCACATTGTTCGTCGTATATCATCATTACTGGCTGATTTCAGGTCACATCCCATCATTATTGAATTTTTTCTTTAGCCAATTATTTTTCCAGTGTTTTTTTTGAGTGGTAAATTGGGAATAAAACTCAAGTCTGTTTACCACGGTGATTCAGACTTAAATTATACCCTCTGCCACTATAGCCTGTTTCGTAATTTCAAAAGAAACATTAAATCTGAGAACAAGAGAGAACTGACAGGTAGATCACCAGTTCGCCTCAGTAATTATGTTATTTGCGAGTGTACTAGACGTGGTTAACCTTTATGCAAATGTCACTCGCATTGCACACGTCTTTTTTTTGGAGGGGGGGGGTAACTATCAGCCAATCATAACCTTGTCGGCTGTTTCTCACGGATGAGACGGCGTTACGTGTAACATGATGCAGTACGACTCGGGCCAAGGACTTCCATAATTATTAATAGCTACAAACATTGTGGATTGAGAGATAATGGTTGTAAATAATTTCACCCGTTTACGAATTAAGCATTAATAGCTACGTTGTGGTGTGGGGGGAAAAGTTCGGAGAAAGGAACTTGAGAACCTGGACGTGTGATATGCAGAGCTGTGTTGATGATCAAGTACTCGTGTTGATTAAAACACAGATGTTTGTGTGTGTTTTTACACAGGGTTTTACACGGTTGGGTTAAGGTCCCTAACTATATTTACAAGCTAAGAGCTGTTACATGCATCTCTCTTAACTACCTTTGATATACCTTTGAAGAGTTTCGAGAGTATCTACTCTCTGAGCCCGGCCATGGGCCAGGCTCGTCTGGTGCTGCCTGGTCAACCAGGCTGTTGCTGCTGAGGCCCGCTGCCCCACATATCCATCACAGCCTGGTTGATCTGGCACCTGGTGAAGATATTTGTCCAGTTTCCTCTTGAAGGCTTCTACACTGGTTCCAGCCGTGTTTCGGATATCTTCTGGTAAGATGTTGAATAGTCTGGGACCCCGGATGTTAATACAGTGCTCCCGTATTGTCCCCACCGCACCCCTGCTCCTCACTGGGTTTATTTTACACTTTCTCCCATATCTCTCACTCCAGTATGTTGTTATGGCAGTGTGCAGATTTGGGACCAGGCCCTCAAGTACTTTCCATGTATATATTATCATGTATCTCTCTCTCCTCCGCTCCAATGAGTACATGTTCAAGACTTGAAGGCGTTCTCCAATAATTTAGATGTTTCAATGGCTCAATGTGAGCCGTAAACGATCTCTGGATTTGTTCCAGCTCTGCTATTTCTCCTGCCCTGAACGGGGCCGTCAGCACTGAGCAGTATTCTAAGTGAGGGAGCACTAGCGATTTGAATAGTGTCACCATCGGCATTATTTCCCTTGTTTTGAAAGTTCTCAATACCCACCCCGTCATCTTCCTGGCTGTTGTGATCTTTGTCTTGTTATGGTCTTTAAACGACAGATCAGCAGACATAATTATTCCCAAGTCCTTTACGTGTTCCTTTCGTTCTATGTGGTGACCCTCTTGCGTTTTGTATATAGTGTTCCTTTTGAGTTCTTCATTTTTTCCATACCTAAGCAGCTGAAACTTATCACCATTGAACGTCATGTTGTTCTCCACTGCCCATTGGAAGACCCTGCTTATGTCCTCCTGTAATTTTTCAGTGTCCTCTACCGTAGTGACTTTCATGCTTATTTTAGTGTCATCTGCAAATGATGATACAAAAGTGTGCTGGGTGTTTTTATCTATGTCTGCTATGAGGATGAGAAACAGCAGAGGTGCCAGGACAGTGCCTTGGGGCACTGCCATGCTCTTTCATTCACTGGACGCCTTTTCATGAACTACTTAAGGTTAGGTTAGATAAGGTTTGTCAGGAAACAGGACAAGTGTTTCTTGACCCGCAACTGGAGCTTTTGGTCATCTGACCGAGGCCTTCCGCTGGCTTACCCGTCCACTGATTTAGTAAATTCTCGACAACAACGGAGAACAATATTCACGTGAAACACGTAAAGCTAAACTACCATAGGGCTGCAAAAACTTAGCATAGGTGACTTAGCATTGCGCTAAGTTAGCGCATCAATAACATGCAAGTACTATGGGGGCAAGCAAGCAGATTTGGGGTACCGCCTGAGCGGATAGTTTATTGGGCACCAGCAGCTCATCCTGTGAGCGGTAGCGCAAAAAAACGGGATTACAATGAGTCTTTGTCAGACCCAAACAACATCATTACATCACTAGGGAAAAAATAATGGTCGTTTCATATTTTACAGTTACTTCATATAGA
Source organism: Cherax destructor (assembly GCA_009830355.1). Classification (NCBI taxonomy): domain Eukaryota; kingdom Metazoa; phylum Arthropoda; class Malacostraca; order Decapoda; family Parastacidae; genus Cherax; species Cherax destructor. Next base: position 412,928 of record WNWK01000342.1, read on the forward strand.
TGATGTGCCCAATACAGCAAGGAATACAATCTCAAAAAACTGATGTCGCATTACCTCTTAAAAAAATAATATTGGTCATAACTGGGTATCAGTGTGTATAAAAACAGTTTATTCATCTAATCTCTGCAGTTTCAGCATTACTCAGGCTAAGCCATCCTGACATAGCACTGCTGTGTGTTATTGCTCTGCAACAGCTGAATAAGAAAGACAAGACAAAAAGCTTAAATATATTGCACATTTCGATGTTTCAGAGAAGACTGAGGCGTTTGATGATACATTTGCAATTTTAGCTAAGGCAATCATATACGTACATTACGGAATTGATGTTAGGTTCTGTAGAAACGCATGAATTATTCTAATTTTAAGTCAAACTTGCTCTCTAGGCTAATTCAGCGCATGTGTCGCTGTGTACGATTTGATAAATCTCTTCAGTGAGCGGAACGTTGTTCTAGTCAACGCTTATAAACGCTTGTCCAACAACGCGTGTCGTTCCATCACGATTGTCGGAAGTACTCCGTCCAATTTTTGTAAGAGTGGACAACAGTTGATCGTTCCCTCAACCTTGCCACACTTCACCTCTGCCTCACAGCACCAGTAGACAGAAGATATGATGGTGATGCAAGGAACTCCGAAAATCTAATACTATTGACAGTTCCTTCAATAATACGATACTTTTCCATTGCAAGCGTTAAAAATTTGAGTGTTTTCCCAGTTCTCTGTATTGCAATACACAATGAGGACTCTGTCAAGAGCATTCTCTGATCAGTGTAAAGTTACAGCGACATACTAAAACAGTCGTATTTACATGAGGGGTTATATCCGTGTGGGTTATTCTATACAAGGAGTGAAAATAAGACACAAGTATCTTTTGTATATAGTTCTACTGTCTTCCCATTATGTCTTTGTACTGATAAAGTCACTGGAGGGCAAAACGTCTACAATAAAGATACCCAGATGTTGCACATGTGTCTAATTTTCCTCTTGTCTGTATTGATACCATTCATGTTTTATACAAGGAGTGGCTGAGGATGGATCCTCTGTTAACTGATAGTGAGAAAGACACTAAAACACAGACTGGAGGAACACTGTGGTGGGCCTACTGACCCATTTTAGGTAGGGCTAACTCACACCCACTCAAGAACCTGTTCAACCTAGTTTTGAAGCTAAGGTTATCGCTTCAGTGACACTAAATGCAAGTCTGTTCCACTCATCTACAACTCTGTTCCTAAGTTAAGTTTGGTTAGATTCGTCAGGAAAGAGGACAAGTGTTTCCTGACGCGGGTCTTAGTCATATGATCATCTGACTGAGGCCTTCCACTGGATTACAGGTCCGCCCCTTTAAAAACCACGTGGTTCAGTGTCACTAAACCACTCTAGCTATACTCAGTTGTAGTCACCTGGTTATACTCAGTTGTAGTCACCTGGTTATACTCAGATGTAGTCACCTGGTTATACTCAGTTGTAGTCACCTGGTTATACTCAGTTGTAGTCACCTGGTTATACTCAGTTGTAGTCACCTGGTTATACTCAGTTGTAGTAACCTGGTTATACTCAGTTGTAGTCACCTGGTTATACTCACCTAGTTGTCACAATGACTACACTAAAGCAGCGGGAGATTGCGACTACGATGATAACACATTTCGATAGTTATCACTGTCAGTAAAGTTAAAAACTTGGATGTGATAAGGAGACAGTTGATGTACGTCTATTGTAGTTGATAGTGACATCAATCACTGTGACAGCAGCCTCCATCACTGTGATAGCGGTCTCCATCACTGTGATAGCGGTCTCCATCACTGTGATAGCGGCCTCCATCACTGTGATAGCAGCCTCCATCACTGTGATAGCGGCCTCCATCACTGTGATAGCAGCCTCCATCACTATGATAGCAGCCTCCATCACTGTGATAGCGGTCTCCAGCACTGTGATAGCAGCCTCCATCACTGTGATAGCAGCCTCCATCACTGTGATAACAGTCTCCATCACTGTGATAGCGGCCTCCATCACTGTGATAGCAGCCTCCATCACTGTGATAGCAGCCTCCATCACTGTGATAGCAGCCTCCATCACTGTGATAGCAGCCTCCATCACTGTGATAGCAGCCTCATCACTGTGATAGAGCCCATCACTGTGATAGCAGCCTCCATCACTGTGATAGCAGCCTCCATCACTGTGATATCAGCCTCCATCACTGTGATAGCGGTCTCCAGCACTGTGATAGCAGCCTCCATCACTGTGATAGCAGCCTCCATCACTGTGATAGCAGCCTCCATCACTGTGATAGCAGCCTCCATCACTGTGATAACAGCCTCCATCACTGTGATAGCAGCCTCCATCACTGTGATAGCAGCCTCCATCACTGTGATAGCGGCCTCCATCATGATCTTTGATAACAGCGACTCTGGGTCAGAAAGTATTTCCCCAATAAACCTATCCACGTACCTCTGATATACGTTTGAGGAGTTTCAAGAGTTTTTCTACTCCCGGAGCTTGGCCAGGCTTGTAATGTGATTGCTTGGTCAGCCAGGCTGTTGCTGCTGGCGTCCCACTGACCCACATGTGGAGATACTTATCTGGGGCCACGGATGTTGATACAATATTCCCTTATTCTGCTCACGGCGCCCCTGCTTTTCACATGGTTCATTTTACACTTTTCCCCATGACTGCAGTGTGCAGATTTGAGGCTAAACCCTCTACTTTCCAAGTATATATTATCATGTATCTCTCTCCGATCTAGCGAGTATGTAAATGATCTCTGTATCCGATCCAGCACTGATATTTCTCCTGCCCTGAACGGGGCCGTCAATACTGAGCAATTATCCAAATGAGAGAGTACCACTGGTACTATTTCCCTTGTTTTGAAAGTCTCAATCAATTACCCACAAAAGGTCAGCTGACATAATTGCTCCCAGGTCTTTCACGTGTTCGTTTCGTCCTATCTGATGATCCTCTTTTGGTATTGTATGCGATGATTCATTGAGTTCTTCATACTTTCCATTCCAAAACAGTGGAACGTATCACCAAGGCAAAGGTGTTTTTGTATATCATAGGGAAAAGAGTTAATAATAATAATAATAATAATAATAATAATAATAATAATAATAATAATATTTATTGTTCGGTGAACAGGGGCACCGGTGGTAAAAAGCACATGAAGACTTGCTCCTATCGACCCATCCAAAAATCGAACCCGGGTGCTTTCTGTTAGTGGGATGGAATGTGAAGGACCTGCCTAGTATGGGCCAACAGCCCTGCTGCAGTGTTCCTCTTTTCTTATGTTCTTATGAGTCGTACGCTCATAAATGATGGGCGTGTGAGGTGTGAGTGAGGGAGAGTGGTTGAGATGTTAGTGTGGGTGTGGTATGAGGGTGGGTGGGTGTTTCTGGTAGAGGAGGCAAGAGTGTAACACCTAGGTGAGTGTTGACCAGTAAGGCACCTGGAGATACCATCCTCGGGGCGCTGGTGAAGGTGCTAGCTAGCCAACCACCTATTAAAAAACCACTTTACTGCCAGGCTCAAGGTGGTGCCCAGAGCACGTTGCTCCACACTGCTAGTCACTTTACTCTGAGGTTCTGTGGCGTCTTCAGAGGTCATTGACAAAACCCACAGACGCTCAACTTACGACAAGAATTCAATAAAACAGTTCCCATTCGCGTAATATTTTATTTCCTTGGTCCAAGGCCGGGCCGTGGGGGCCATGGTCCCCACAACTACTGAGACTTACATAGATTCTGAGAACATGTTGACAGTAGATTACAAGAACACACATACAACTTTCAGAGTCCCTAGGGAGAGGTCCCAGCAATTCAACTACAAGTTTCACGGTTAAGGAGATAAGTTTGCTAGGCTTGAATTCAGGCTTATCACTCACACTAGGACAGTTAAGACCAGAGTCCACACAGATAAACTAACACCAAGGACACTCTAATTAGCAAGACGGACAGGAACAAACTCAGTGTACTCACACACACACACACACACCACACTGGCCCCGCCAGTGAAGAGGCGGACCAGGAGCAATGAATCGACCCCTGCAACCACAACTAGGTGAGTACACACACACACACCAGAGATATACAACCACAAGTAAAAGATAAGAAACCCTCTGGCGAGTGGGAAAAGAAAAGTCTCTCCATATTCCCAAAGCATCGAGTAACAACGTTTACGCCTCACTAAAAGACTCGATTTGCATAGCAATGTATTCATCTTCTTCCAGGGGCATCTTTAAGCATATATAAATTGGCACTCCACGCCGGTAAATGTATTGACATGTATTCCTCAATATATATTACACTGGTAACATGCTGAAATCCTACTTGGAAATACGAGCCAGCAGTATTAGCGACTATTAAAACGTGCTTTAGTGGTGTTAAATTAGGGTCCACCTTGTTGGATATTTCACTGTCGTTGTGGAACAATGACTGGCCAACTCTATATATTTATGTCTGGGGTTATGGAATTAGATGATTTGGGCACTAGTAGGTAAGTAGTGTATGTGAGCCACATCACGACATCATGGCTCAAACTCGGACAGTTAAGAATAATTGTTGCTTTTATTGTTATTAATTTTATTTAGAAAAGCGAGACCCCAATGGAAATAAGTCACTTAGACTTTTTTTTTTTTTGGAGGCTACCCTAAGTAATTTACACGTAAGTTAAACTATGATAAGTGTACTTATGTGAACCAGTACCTAAATAAACTTACTTAAACCTTTAGGGGACGCTATACATCGCTTAGGGAATCAAGGGCAACCAGGTATGATCCGAAAAAGGGTGACTGTAATTTCTAGGATCAAGGACTTTTCGTCATAATCAAGGCACTCCACCTTGAAAGGAATGAGACTGGGAACTACACCACATCATGTCTCAAACCTCCAGTATTGATACCATAGGTTCAAAGTGTGAAGTTCTCTATCCCCCCAAAAAAAACATTCAGATGTAATCAGTCGTAAAATAATCGTTTCATAAGATTACATTTGAGAGAGAGAGAGAGAGAGAGAGAGAGAGAGAGAGAGAGAGAGAGAGAGAGAGAGAGAGAGAGAGAGAGAGAGAGAGAGACAGCGAGACAGACAGACAGAGATAAGCCGTCCCGCGAGAGGCATTTCCGTGTTGCAATAGTGCACCATCACCACTGCCTCCCCTTTCCTCTCACTTCATACCTTGTTTTGGACTCAGCAGGTAATGACCGCAGCGCTGAGTCCTGTATCCCAGGTGTAACAACATCTCCGTGGTACTTAAGGAACGGGTAATCCTCCTCCTCAGAGATCCATTACTTTGAGGCTTGTGGAACGGTCCTCGGGAGGAGGAGGAGGAGGAGGAGGAGAAGGAGGAGGAGGAGAAGGAGGAGGAGGAGAAGGAGGAGGAGGAGAAGGAGGAGGAGGAGGAGAGAATCACCTGGTTCCTCTTCCAAGCTAGCAGACGGCATCTTACTCTTCGGGAAGTCTTTGGGAACCGAAATATTACTCGAAGAAACGTCGTACAGGCGACAATATTGAAAACAAAACATGCTGCAGATCAAGCTATGATTGGGACGACGTTTCGCTCTCCTTGAAGCTCAGTGTTGTTTCAGTTAAAAGCTGCAGCCTGCATCTTTTCCTCGCTGGGCAACACCTTGTGCTTGCCAGGGTAGAGTCTCAGCTCCTGGGACCGTTTCTTAAGGAACCTCTTGACCAAATTTTAAGTTTTGTTCAGTCACCACTTCCAGACCTGTCATCATACTTACTCCTGACCCGACGTTACTCCCTGACCCGACGTTACTCCCTGACCCGACGTTACTCCCTGACCCGACGTTACTCCATGACCCGACGTTACTCCTGACCCGACGTTACGTCCTGACCCGACGTTAGCTTCATGTTCACCTGGACTGTTCAGAGGCGTTACCTTCCTATAAACTCATGTTCTCCTTAAGCTACGATCTCCCTCATTACTGGTTCCAGGTCTTTGGAGCCATATCATACCTAGTCTTGAAAGTTTGTATGGAATTTGTGTGTATTTAAATACTCTGACGAGTGAACGTGTGTGTGTAATGTCAAACAAATGACTAAAGCAAAACAAATGAAGGCTGAAAGCCTGGCATACAGAAAGGAAGACAAGGAATTAATCCGGAACGCGAAAAGACAAGAAGGAAAACTGACGAGCAGAAAACAGGTTAGTCACACAGAGGAAGGAAAGCAGACATTTAATGAGGCAGAGAAAAATACATAAAGACTAACAGACAGACAGGGAAAATAGATATGCATTTAATTAAGAAGGAACGTTGGCAGACAGGCAGGCAAGCAAGGAGGTAGGCAGGGAGACAGACAGGGAGGTAGGAAGGCAAGAGGCAGGAATGGTGGGAGGGAGGTAGGTAGACATGCATTCGAGAGAGACTGGCAAGAACAGATAGGAAGGCAAACAAGGAGGCAGACAGAGAAAGACAAGCGTGGGAACGACCATTACCGTTGAAGGCTTTCCAGGAAGACTTTGTTGATGGTGAGACTGAAACCTCTTCCCGGTCGAAACACCTGTTTCCACCACCAATATCACCTTCAACACCGCCACTAACACCATTGCCACCACTAACACGCCTTCCACCACACCACCCTGACTACCAGCACGACCCCACTCCCACAATCACCACAACCAACACTAACACGTCCCCCAGCACCCAAACATTCCCTGCCCCCACCATCACCACCAAACACAGCTGGACTTCACCAACTACCCTAAGGCTATCCATAAATTGGAGGCCTTGAAGGAAACTAAACGTCACCGAACGACTTACATTAAGCCTCCCAAGTCGAGTTAATTTTTGTCCAAGTTAGACAACGGTTCGTTATGGACCAACGAACTTTAAGATTCTTCGATTTTTGCCGTACTGAGTTCCTATATTGGACACTACTGCCTGGAGTCTACCTGGAGTCGCTTCCGGAGGTCACCGCCCCCGCGGCCCGGTCCCAAGACCAGACCTCCTGGTTGCTGGCTCATAGTCCAACAGATGCACCACAACCCGGATGAACAGGAAGTGTTTTGAGGAATCTGTCGAGTTGATCTCTAACAGATAGCCAGACCATAAAAAAATACTGCGTCTAGAAAATCAGTATTGTTTTCACGGAGAAGCGCTAAATCTGCAGGGGTCATACGGAACTTGGGGGTATTGGAAATAGATGCATAGAAAAGTGCAGTTCTAATTCCTTGAATCAAAGAGCCCTTTACAATTATTAAGGTACCCTTCTTGAAGAAAGGGCCTAGAAGAAACGTTGAAAAACAAATCCAAACTTCATGTGCAGTTATTTTCAGGACTTAATTTGGATTATCATCACGGGGGGTGGGTTTGTAATAAAATAACCCAGGGGTAACCCAGTGTGGCTTATTTAAGTTGTCGTCTTCAGATCCTTCCCCTGAAATGCAACTATCTAAATATGTCGATAACTTCCAGATATTTTTATACTGCTAGTTGGACAGGAGCAGCAGGTGTTAGGAAATATACCGAGACGTCTCGACCCTCTCAAGATTAAACCCGGGTCCTGCAGTTGTGAGTCGAACTCTACTACTGAACTATGAGGTCAAATATGTCTACCCTATAATTGTGTTTATTTTCTGAAATGTTTCGTAGGTGTAAAGCAATGATTGCCACTATTCTGACTGTAAAAACCCGGCAGCAAATATCTCTAGAGCTGTAGTTCAACGGTAGAGCATGAGGCTCTACAGTTCAATTCTCAGGGTGGAACGGGATGTATGTGAGAGTCTCCTTACACCTGTTGCCTCTTTTTACGTGGTAGTAAGTATGGTATCTGAGCCTCAGTCGACTGTTGTGGGTAGGAGCCTGTGGGATGAAGGGAAGAAAGATGGGATTTCTTAGACGGGACTGGGCTTTGAAAGGTGAGATTTCTTAGACGAGATATTTGGCTTTGAAAGGTATGATTTCTTAGACAAGACTGGGCTTTGAAATAAACTTAGGTAAGACGACAGCTTCGAGTCAGTAAAGTGTCGGAATAGTCACTGGGAACCACTGGACGACCTGACTATGTAGTGGTGGCAGTAACAGGTATAAGGAATGGGAGAGGAAGGGGTGGTAGGAGAGAAGAAGGATGAGAGAGGAGTGTAGAGAAGAGCGAAAAGTGGAAAGAGCGGAGATGAGACGGAATGCGAGATTACGAGAGGAGATGGAAACAAATGAAGATAAAGAGGAAAATATAGGGATGAAAATAAGAGGGGAAACGGGGAAGAGGAGAAAAGGGAGATGATTAATGAGGGGGAGAGGGGAAAAGAGAAGACTACAGCTAGAGGGAGGAGGGGGGGGAGTTGTAAAGCGTAGATATAAATGGGGAACAGGACAGTGGAAAACAACCTGAACAGGATATTAGCGTAACAGTTAGATGAGTGGGACCGAATACTCCGACTCACCATTATGCTACACCCCACTACCACCACCCCTCTATCACCACTACTACCACCCCACTACCACCACCCCTCTATCACCACTACTACCACCCCACTACCACCACCCCTCTATCACCACTACTACCACCCCACTACCACCACCCTCTATCACCACTACTACCACCCCACTACCACCACCCCTCTATCACCACTACTACCACCCCACTACCACCACCCCTCTATCACCACTACTACCACCCCACTACCACCACCCCTCTATCACCACTACTACCACCCCACTACCACCACCCCTCTATCACCACTACTACCACCCCACTACCACCACCCCTCTATCACCACTACTACCACCCCACTACCACCACCCTCTATCACCACTACTACCACCCCACTACCACCACCCCTCTATCACCACTACTACCACCCCACTACCACCACCCTCTATCACCACTACTACCACCCCACTACCACCACCCTCTATCACCACTACTACCACCCCACTACCACCACCCCTCTATCACCACTACTACCACCCCACTACCACCACCCCTCTATCACCACTACTACTACCCCACTACCACCACCACCACCACCACTAATACTACGACCACCCCCTCTACCACCACCACTACTACCACCCCTCCACCGAAATGCTCTGCATAAACCACTAAATATCACCCAAGCTATGTGTAAACATTGTATCATGCTGAAATAGAATTATTATTATTATTATTATTATTATTATTATTATTATTGGCACCAGCACTACCCCAGTACCAGGATAGTGCCCGGAAACAATGAGGTAACCCTCCAGGTCTTCTGGCAGGAGGCACAAAGCGTGCCGAAGGACCAGGATGTCGTGGCCGGAAATACCAAGTAAATGTCCGTGTACGTGGTGTTGAGGCGTGAAGCGGACACCAAGCAAGGACATCTACATCCCCCACTAACACAGCTGACTGACGGTGCCCTTTATGTACCCTGGCCAGCTGTACCTTAACCTCTTCTTGTACCCTGTCCAGCTGTACCCTGTCCAGCTGTACGTTTGATACACTAAGAGAAAACACAACAAGTGTCCGGGGCCCAAGACTGTTCAACAGCCTCCCATCAGTCATAAAGGGAATTACCAATAGACCCCTGGTTGTCTTCAAGAGGGAGCTGGACAGATACCTAAAGTCAGTGCCAGATCAGCCGGGCTGTGGTTCGTACGTTGGACTACGTGTGTCCAGCAACTAACAGCCTGGTTGATCAGGCCCTGATCCACCAGGAAGCCTGTTCATGGATCGGGCCGCGGGGGCGTTGATCCCCGGAATGCCCTCCAGGTAGACTCCAGGTAGGTAGGCAGGTAGACCTACATGCACACGTACATATGTACGTGTGCATGTAGGTACGTATACATGTCACTACGCATGCATGTACGCATACATGTGGGTACGCATGCATGTATCTGCATGCTTATGTCAACAGTCGTTTAACCGGAAGTAGAGCGTAAAACTACGCCTCTCTCCTCACCGTCCAGTGAGCACTCATACGCAGCCGCATGCGCGCTCATTGATTCCCTGTCTGCGTACCCAGGCTTGAATGGTGCCGTTGGGCATTGGCAGTAGCATCTCCAGTTACGCACTTGTTTGGCGTAAGGCTGCCCGGTTCTCGTGTGAACTTTCCTGTTTGGGAGGGAGAAAGGGAGGGCAGGCTTAGGGGGGGGGTGTTTGGGAGGGATTAGGGGAGGTGTGGGGGGAAGAGGTAATAGTGGAGTGGATAGGGGTAGTGTGGAGAAAGAATAGGGGGGATAGAAGGGATAGGAGAGGGAGAGAGTGTTATAGTGTGAGAGGTGACAAGTTTTGACAGTGGTGACATCGACGCTATTGTTGTCTCTCTCTCGTATTCGTTCTTTCATTCATGTATTCACCCTTATTCCCATTCTCATTCTCTCTCTCTCTCTCTCTCTCTCTCTCCGAGAATCTGCAATGGTAGCATGTATAATTAATTTTTTTTGTGTGTATGTGTGTGTGCTTATTTTCCTCGCCTATCTGTGGCTACAGGGGTCGAGTCTCAGCTTTAAGTGTGCATGTATATGTATCCACGTGCGTGAGTGTGAGTGCAAGCATCAAGAAGTAGCGCTGCAACACGACGCGTTGAAGACGCGTCTGTCTTGTTGCCAAGGTAACAAAGCAGTACTAGGCCTGGTATTCCCTCTCCCTCCACAGGCGCTGAATAATCCTACGGGTTAAGCGCTTCCCCGTGATTATAATAATAATACATTCGAATTTATATATAAAAAACCGCTGTCTACTATTACTACTACTACCACTACTATCACTACCACCACCACTACTACTATTCCTACCAGTAATAATAATATAAATAATAATAATAATAATAAAAGATTTATTTTAATGGCTGGGGGATCCTTGAGAGGACTCTGGCATATCATATAACCAGAGCCGCCCTGCACACCATCCTTAGCAAGAAGACTAGTAGCTGTCTCTTACATACACGTATCACTATGTGACTATAAACTGCCTCTAAGATACTCTTGCCTCGTCCAAAGTGGTCAGGCCACTTGACCCTTCTAACCTCTTCCTTCCTCTTTACTCGAAACATTTTCTTTAATTTTTATTTTCTGCTCTATTCTGTTCCGGTCTTTACACACACACACACACACACACACACACACACACACACACACACACACACACACACACACACACACACACACACACACACACACACACACGCCCCGATGGCATGGTGGCTAGCGCTCTTGCTTCACGCACGGAGGGCCCGGGTTCAATTCCTGGCGGGGCCGAAACATTTCGAAGTGTTTCGTACACACACACACATATATATACAATAGGCCTAATGTCTAATCGACATGTGCCTAGGACAAAATGGTAACTAACACACACACACACACACACACACACATGTTTCCTTACATACACATACACACACACATATATACAACAGGCCTAGTGTCTAATTGACATGTGCCTAGGACAAAATGGTAACTAACTAACATAAGAGGTTTGCGTCTCATATTCCCACCATTATTAATTCCTTATACATCCCTTTTTTTTTCCTTCCTACACGTTTTCCTTGTTTTCACTTTCTCTTTGTTGACTTTTTTATGGGTTAGGGTAGCTAATTTACACATATGTAATTTACACATATGTAATTTACACGTAATTTACACTATGTAATAATTACAATCGTCTAAAATTGTGCAATGTACCTAAATAAAGTTGTTTGATTTTCCTCCCTTTGTCCCTTTCCTCTGTCCCTACCACGCCTCCGTCCCTACTACGTCCCTCCATCCCTTCCTCCGTCCCTCCCACCTTCCTTAGTATTCTCCATCACTCTGAGTCTGTGGGGTTGACAGTGGACACACAACAGTTCCCAGGGTGTCAATCTTCCCGTTCTCACACCACCTCATGTTTCATGTCAATCCTTGTAACCCCACCACAACCCACCTCCTCCCCACCACAACCCACCTCCTCCCCACCACAACCCACCACCTTCCCCACCACAGCTCACCTCCAACCACCATTCACACAGTCTTTAGGATGGTATATGAACTGAGCTAAATGTGGATGTAATGGAGGCAAACACCATACACAGTTTTAAGAGTAGGTATGATATGAACACACACACACACAAACACACACACACACACACACACACACACACACACACACACACACACACACACACACACACACACACACACAGGGTGCATCACCAACAAGGGATGTATCGAGTGCTGGAGGGAATACACACATCTGAGGGGGAGGTGAAGCAGTTACTCAGTGACCTTGATACCTCAAAGGCAATGGGTCCGGACAATATCTCACCATGGGTCCTTCGGGAAGGAGCTGAGGTTCTGAGTGTGCCACTTACCAAAATTTTCAACACATCCCTTGAAACTGGGCAGCTACCTGAGATATGGAAAAAGGCCAACGTAGTCCCCATCTTTAAAAAAGGAGACAGAAAAGAGGCACTAAACTACAGACCGGTGTCACTTACGTGTATAGTGTGCAAAGTCTTGGAGAAAATCATCAGAAAAAGAATGGTGGAGCATCTGGAGCAGAACAGGTTAATCAACGCCAGACAGCACGGTTTCAGGGAAGGCAAATCCTGTGTAACAAACCTCCTGGAGTTCTATGATAAAGTAACAGAGGTAAGGCAAGAGAGAGAAGGGTGGGTTGACTGCATTTTCTTGGACTGCAGGAAGGCCTTTGACACAGTTCCTCACATGAGATTAGTAAAAAAGATGGAAGACCAAGCGTGTATAACAGGAAGGGCACTGGAATGGATCAGGGAATACCTCACAGGGAGGCAACAACGGGTCATGGTGCGTGATGAGGTATCACAGTGGGCGCCTGTGACGAGTGGTGTACCGCAGGGTCAGTCCTAGGACCAGTGCTATTCTTGCTATATGTGAATGACATGACGGATGGGATAGACTCAGAAGTGTCTCTTTTCGCAGATGATGTGAAATTAATGAGGAGAATCACATCGGATGAAGACCAAGCAGGACTTCAAAGTGACCTGGACAAGCTTGACATCTGGTCTAGCAACTGGCTTCTCGAATTTAACCCCACCAAATGCAAAGTCATGAAGATCGGAGAAGGGCAAAGAAGACCGCTGACAGAGTACAGGCTAGGTGGACAAAGGCTACAAACCTCATCAAAGGAGAAAGACCTTGGGGTGAGTATAACACCAAGCACGTCTCCGGAAGCACACATCAACCAGATAACCGCGGCAGCATATGGGCGACTGGCAAACCTAAGATTAGCGTTCCGTTACCTTAACAAGGAATCGTTCAAGACACTGTATACCGTATACGTCAGGCCCATACTAGAGTATGCAGCACCAGTCTGGAACCCACACCTGGTCAAGCACGTCAAGAAACTAGAGAAAGTGCAAAGGTTTGCGACAAGGTTAGTTCCACAACTCAGGGGTCTGTCTTATGAAGAAAGGTTGAGGGAAATAGGACTAACAACACTGGAGGAAAGAAGGGTCAGAGGAGACATGATAACGACATACAAAATACTGCGGGGAATTGACAAGGTAGATAGTGACAGGTTGTTTCAGAGAGGGAACACAGAAACAAGGGGACACAACTGGAAGCTGAAGACTCAGATGAGTCAAAGGGATGTCAGGAAACATTTCTTCAGCCACAGAGTAGTCAGGAAGTGGAATGGACTAGAGAAAGATATAGTGGAGGCAGGAACCATACATAGTTTTAAGACAAGGTATGATAAAGCTCATGGAGCAGGGAGAGCAGAGACCCAGTAGCAGACAGCGAAGAGGCGGGGCCAGGAGCTGAGTCTCGACCCCTGCAACCACAATTAGGTGAGTACAATTAGGTGAGTACACCAGTTTGGAACCCACATCTAGCCAAGCACGTAAAGAAGCTAGAGAAAGTGCAAAGGTTTGCAACAAGACTAGTCCCGGAGCTAAGGGGTATGTCCTACGAGGAGAGGTTAAGGGAAATCAACCTGACGACACTGGAGGACAGGAGAGATAGGGGGTACATGATAACGACATATAAGATACTGAGAGGAATTGGCAAGGTGGACAGAGACAGACTGTTCCAGAGATGGGACACAGCAACAAGGGGACACAGTTGGAAGTTGAAGACTCAAATGAATCACAGGGATGTTAGGAAGTATTTCTTCAGTCATAGAGTGGTTGGGAAGTGGAATAGCTTGGGAAGCGATGTAGTGGAGGCAGGTTCTATACATAGCTTTAAGGAGAGGTATGATAAAGCTCATGGAGCGTGACCCAGTAGCGGCCAGTGAAGAGGCGGGGCCAGGAGCTATGAATCGACCCCTGCAACCACAATTAGGTGAGTAGACAGGCGAGAGACAGAGACAATCCTAGAACTACCGATCCCACAACCACCGGTCCCAAAAACACCGGTCTCAGAACCACCGGTCTAAGAACCACGGGGCTAGAAGCACCGGTCCCAGAACCACCTGTCCCAGAACCACCGGTCTCTCAACCACCGTTCCCAGACATGACTGAATTTGGGGAGGGAGGGTGTGGGGGGGGAAATTACATTACCTAAGAATCAGACACTAAGCTATTGGTTGGCGACGCAAGTGACTATTTGGCAAGATTTAGTCTACTAAGGGTGAGACCCCCCAAGCACCTGAGTGTGCGAGTCTGACAGCTTTTTCTGAAGATCAATGAGAGTGACTTCAGCCTAGCTCTTTACCATCGTGTAATGATAGTAACAGAGCTGGTGTTCCATTGATGGTTGTTGCATTGGTGGTTGTACTGGTAGTGATTCCATTGCAGTTGTTGCTGGTATCTACAAGTAAGATTAGCCACTGTAAGCGTCCCTACCTGTATCATATTTTTGATACACTATACCGAGGGACTGGCTACCTCCTATCAAAGCTGTGGGACTGACCGCCTTGAGAGTGCTTCTACTCTCTCCAGTGTTATATTTTCCCCTGAAATCGACTGAAGAAGCCTGCTATTCTGGTGGGACCTTTCTTCAATAAAGATACCTAAATGTTACACCTATGTCTTACTTATTTATCAGTCTCTATATTTATATATTCAGCAAAATGCATTTTTCTGCGGTGTATGCGGACCAAGAATGTATACGCAAGTGTATGCAGACCAAGAATGTATACGCATGTGTATGCGGACCAAGAATGTATACGCAGGTGTATGCGGATCAAGAGTGTTTATCAGGATATGCGGTGTATATCCCGGTAAACATACACTGCCTGGAGTCTGGAGGGTGTTCCAGCCCCCGCAGCCCAGACCTCCAGACGATGTATATGGGACACCATAAACTAGCTGCTACTGTAACAAAATCTAAATCTCTCTTTGTTATGGTTTCTTTGTATCATTTGGTTAGTGGTATAAGTCAATAAAAGTTTCCCGTAGCTCAGTTGGTAGCGCACTCAGCTCACCAATTAAGTGTCCGTTGTTCGATCTCCGGTACGGGTGGAAAAACATTGACACCTGCTGTCCATGTTTACCTAGCAGTAAGTATGTACATGGGTGTTAGCTGACTGGTGTGGGTCGCATTCTGGGGACAAAATTAACATAAGTTGCCCGAAATGCTCTGGATAACAAGCGGCTTTCAATATAGTATGTCACTGATGTCAGCTATGGTCTGTATAAGTTGTGTCATGTACTTGTTGATATCTTTACTGGGGGAAACGTTTCGCCCGTACAGTAATCTTTTCAGTGTAACAGACGGGTCATTAAGACAACATTTCGCCAATCAAGAATACCTGACTTTATTTTTTAGTAAAATAAACAGATTATCACACTTGTAATCGAAGCTGCTGTTACAGTTGCATTTTATGGGAAAAATTAAGACAAATCACGAGAAGCTGTCCGGAAAAAAAGGCTCAAATTTTAGGCTAATGAACCAAACATTTTAGTATATTTTAATGAAATAAAAATTTCATACTATTTTGCACTCTTCCCATCATCAAAAAATGAGGCATTTTTTTTCTAGCAGATTTATCGACCCCACAGGCAAAAAAAAAAACCCTCAACATTGCACATAACCCAAGTTATACCTAGTGTATTACCGGCATATAAGACGCGCATAAAGGCTTGCAAAATCATCCTGCGCCTTATATGCTCAAGGTCAGGGTCAAGGGTAGGCTTTGTGTTACGCTTTAGCAGTTGTTTACTAACGTCACGTTACAACTGCTTGGTAACACAGTCTCATATGCTCATGCGTCTTATATACCGGAAAAAAACGATATAATGAATGCTGCTATCCATCAACGACACAGTTACGTAGCCGTCGTCAGCATTAATGCCCAGACGCGCACCACAGTTAAGGCATTCTGATGATGGCTTCAGCAGTAGCCACCGGAATGACTCCCAGAGATAGATGATGGGAGACGAGGGTATGGTGTGTCGTATTGGGGACACGACTAAAGACAATGACACTGATTAAAGAGCTATACGCCTGTCTGCAATACGCCTGTCTGCAATACGCCTGTCTGCAATACGCCTGTCTTCGTGGGAGACCAAAGATACATTTCATTTCTTTGCGCAGTATAATAATGTAGTTTACAGGTAACGATATATTGTTAAGCACAAGAGACAGCCACTTACATGCATGTGTATTTCAGTGTTTTTTGTTAGCCATTTTCTTCTTCCTCCTCTTCTTCTTCTTCTTCTTCTTCTTCTTCTTCTTCTTCTTCTTCTTCTTCTTCTTCTTCTTCTTCTTATTATTATTATTATTATTATTATTAACGTTTCTTGTGTAAATGATAACTAGACGATAATATGACAAGTAATGTTTTAATAATGGAAGATGGAAGACGTCAACAGAGAAACAGAGACACGGAAGATAGTAGACGTCAACATTGAAACAGGGACCCGATCGCCTGTTGAGCTCATCATGTGGATTCCTGCACGTTGGCCTCTGATGAATAATAATCATACAGTCAAGTGGAATGTTGACACGTCTTGACCTACAAACACACACACACACACACACACACACACACACACACACACACACACACACACACACACACACACACACACACACACACACAAAGCTCATAGGGCAGGGAGAGTGACCCAGTAGAGGCCAGTGAAGAGGCGGGGCCAGGAGCTATGACTCGACCCCTGCAACCACAACTAGGCGAGTACACTGCACAATTTGCCGTATATTAAATCTCACTTCCTTTTATGTGGAAATTGGCAGAACAAATAAAATATGCACCAATTGAGAATAGGAGCAAATAAAATATCCCAAAACTACAGGAAATAAAGTAGCAAGAAGAAACTATACGTAAATAAAGAATAAATAAGGAATTTTACCTACTCCGTCGTGACTGAAACATGGACAGGACGCGTTCAAACTGCCAGGTGACATCATTCAAACCAGCACATCGCGTAGACTAAAAGATAAGATACTGAAGTATTTAAGTGGAAATTGTTGGGTGAACAAGACCTGTCTAGCATGGGTCAGTAGTCCTTCTGAAGTGCTCCTCTGTTCGTAAGGTCCTATGCTTCTGGAAGGTGTCCCAGGGGTCAACGCCCCCTGCGGCCCGGTCCATGACCAGGTCCATGGCCAGTAGAGAAGCAAGAAATGCTCTGTTAAGTAAAAGGACACAAATGCAACTAATGTGACATTTTATTGTGGCAACGTTTCGCTCTCCAGGAGTTTTATCAACGGCTTGACAAAGCCCCTGGAGAGCGAAACGTTGCCACAATAAAATGTCACATTAGTTACACTCGTGTACTTTTACCTAACGTATTGTCGATAATTCTACCAACATTATTTCAAGAAATGTTCTGAGTGTCGGTGGCAGCGGATGATTCAGGTTGCTTTGCAATGCGTTAGGCAGACGAGAGGATGGTTGACTATCCTGATGGCGAAAGGGGGATATTAAGATGATGTAAGTTGAGAATACAGAAAAGGCAAAGAACAGGGCGTTCTCACTGTAGAAGAGGGTTCTAGAGAGGTGTTGGTGACGTCTCGCAGGAGAAGTGTGAGTTTAAGAAAAAATTGGCAGACGTCCTCAATGGAGAGGTGTGAGTTTTAGAAAAAATTGACAGATGTCCTCACTGGAGAAGTGTGAGTTTTAGACAAATGTCTGCATATTAGTTTACATTAATCTCTATAAACAATTTATATAAAATAAAGCTATGACTGCTTCTGCTAATAATAACGTTACTGTTACCACTTATGTCGCTACTAATGCTACTGTGGCTACCTCTGCTATTACTACTTCTACTATTAATGCTATTACTACTTCTGCTATTAAAGCTATTACTACTGCTACTACTTATGCTACTACGACTACTTTCACTGCGACTACTGCTGCTATTATTTCCCGTATTAATACTAATACTATTACTACTATTGATATTACTATTACTACTACTACTACTACTACAGTAATATTACTGTTAGTACTATTAATTTTGCTATTACTGTTTAGTGGGTTAGTAACGGGGAAAGTCAATTATTAAAACAAGAATGAAAGTAAAGGATAACGTATGTACAGGTCCGTAAATAACGTACGGGTGTGTAAATAACGTACGGATCCGCTCATAATGTACAAGTCCGTATTAAACAAAACTAAAAAAAAAAAAAGTATTTTGATCATGGGAAAATTTCGAGAATAATTTTGGTTTGCACTCGACGAGTGAACGTGTGAACTCTCCCATAAGTTTTCCCCCATTATGTAAATCTAAGAGCAAGTATGGAAGTAGAGGCTAGGGGCCTTTAATGGCCCTACATATTATATATATATATATATATATATATATATATATATATATATATATATCACTCATTGTTCTCTCTGAGTAGACACTCAAAGAGCATACTAAACCCACCATTTTTAAATGAATAAATAATTAGGACTTTTTTTTTGTCAGAGTGTCAAGAGTATTTGGCCAATCACTCGAAGACGCTCGGAAGAAAATGGAAAATAGTTGTCAAATGATTTCACTCTGTAATTACCAATTTGTGTTTGAACAGGTTTTGGGGTGTACGCCCTTCTTGGTAATTAATGGTGCACACACACACACACACACACACATATACACACACACTATGATGCTCACACCTGCCAGGGATGAGAGGGACGAAGGCACTATGATGCTCACACCTGCCAGGGATGAGAGGGAAGGAGAGAGGCATTGATATGATCACACCTGGGAGGGGGGAGGGGAGGCACCAATGTGATGGTCAATTTCTGTAATTCAACAAAATTAGGTACATCAACAGTGGGAACAAAAACTATGTTTCCCCGTCATATTCCATCAGGCATAACGGGACTCATACATAGTGTTGAAATCTGTCAGCCTGAGCTGGGGGAGACCTCAGTAGGGCAGCGAGGATGTCGTCAAGTATTCCATTAAAGTTCCTCAACTACGGCAGCTTTCAAGGTTCATTTCCAGCAGAACTGGAGTCACTATCACTTAGGAATTGGGCCGGGTCACCATTTGGAGAAGACCCGGGCCGGACGTACCGGCGAACCTACAAGAAGAACTTAGGAATTACCATCTCTCAGGACAGCCTATACCATGCACAGGGATGAACCGAAATGTGTATGAAATCTCCATTATCCCAGAGACGGAACGATAAATATTATACAAAGGAGAAACAGGAAGAAATGGAGAGATGGAAGAAGGGGAATTTGGATGCCGTAATATTTCTAACTACTAATATACATAAACTAGATAACAATGCAGTCATTATATGCCTAAGCAGTGGCTACTATATTCTATATGATAGTTGCATACGTACATAGATGAGTGCATACATATATATATATATATATATATATATATATATATATATATATATATATATATATATATAGTACATATATTGTGCCGAATAGGTAAAACTTGCTATTTTGACTTAAATAGCAACCCTCTTCTTGCCGAATAAGGCAAGCAAAAATTTGTGAATGCAATAATTTTGAAAAAATCATTCTAAACCCAGCGAAAAAAATATTTCATTGTGTTTGTTTATTATTAAGTTATTGTAAACTTATCTAAAATATATTTAGTTGGATTGGGCTAAATTAAATTGCGCTTGTTATAATAAGGTTAGGTAAGTTTTTTAAGGTTCCCTTGGTACAAAATTATTTATTTTACATTAACATCAATGAAAAAATATATATCTTTAAACGTATAAGAATTTTTTTTAGAAAGGACTTAATTTTAAATGCGTTCTTGCTAATTGACCAGTTTTATCAAACCGGTTAGCCGGACTTGAGTCCTGGAGGTGGGAAGTACAGTGATGCACTCTGAAGGAGGAGTGGATATATGTTGCAGGTTTTGAACTATAGTATCTGCACGCCTCTGACAAGACAGTGATGGAGTGAGTGATGATAAAAGCGTTTCTTCTTTTTCGGGTCAACCTGCCTCAGCGGGAAACGGCCGATGTGTTACCCACAGGGGGAGTTGAATGATAGCTCTAGGCCTTTCGTATTCCAATCAACGCATCATCAGGAGCTTGCAACGTTGCAGAAATGAGTATGTACGAGTATCATTATAAACATGCTTGTCTACACACATATAATGAACACACAGCAGCAACTGCCGGAGGTGTAAGACAATGATCAAACAGCTGATAATGATGATATATATATTAAGTAAAAGGACACAAATGCAACTAATGTGACATTTTATTGTGGCAACGTTTTGCATTTGTGTCCTTTTACTTAACATAGTCGGTAATTCTACCAATATTAATACATGATATATATAGTGAGAATCATGACGCTTACTCATGAATAATAATAATAATAATAATAATAATAATAATAATAATAATAATAATAATAATAATTATTATTATTATAATAATAATAAAATGATACTACTACTACTACTACTACTAATAATAATAATAATAATGTTAAGAGAGTGATGTTATGGACGGAAATGAAAGTACTACTGGATTCTGTGTTTACAGTGAATGTGTTGATGCAGTTGATGATGTTTGAAGAGATGAGTCAGCTGATGAGCTTTGCTCGTGTGTGTGTGTGTGTGTGACTAACACCCTCGTACAAAGAAATGCTTAAATTTCTCCTGACAAACAAGACATCAAAACCACTGGATGAACTAGCCATAAGTTGCTGAAGGAGCGTGTAACAAGAGAAGATTTGATCACAACATACAAAATATTCGGAGAGAGAGAGAGAGAGAGAGAAAAGAGAGAGAGAGAGAGAGAGAGAGAGAGAGAGAGAGAGAGAGAGAGAGAGAGAGAGAGAAGGTAGACAAGTATAGATTATTAAGATTATTCAGATTATAGCTACCAGAACGAGAAACCAGGAATAGAGACAAGAACTAGAGAACAGGACTAGAAACCAGGACTAGAGACCAGGACTAGAAACCAGGACTAGAGACCAGGACTAGAAGCCAGGACTAGAATCTAAGACTAGAAACCAGGACTACAGACCAGGACTAGAGACTAGGACTAGAAGCCATGACTAGAAACTAAGACTAGAAACCAGAACTAGAAACTAAGACTAGAAACCAGAACTAGAGATCAGGACTAGAAACCAGGACAAGCGAACATTAACGAAAACTAGGCAACGGAATTTGTTAAGTATTTCCGGAGCACCGAGGAAGCAGATACGAGAGTTAGCTAGAAAGAAACACATAGAAACCACCACTAATCGTGCGTTAAGAAGTACTCAAAACAACACCGGTCACACCCACCAAAACACGAGCGTCCTCTGGGGTCTACAAGAGATTCTAGATGATAGGGGAGACAAGGTGTCGACGGGAAGGGGGTGAGAGGATAGGCAAGGATGCTTATCCTTGACACAGATGGGATAGGGAGGACGCACTGCCCATCCTTTTTTGTCCCTCCTTTCAAGCTGACACCCAGCTTGACCTCAACTCCGGCTGGTCAGGTACTGTGGTTCGTACGTCAGGTTACGTGCGGCCAGCAGTAACAGCCTGGTTGATCAGGTCCTGATCAACTATGAGGCCTGGTCACAGACCGGGCCGCGGGGGCGTTGACCCCCCCGAAACCCTCTCCAGGTATACTCCAGGTAAACACCAACTCTTGACTAACCTCTTTATTACTCCTCTCCCCCAGCCTCCATTACACTCCTTCCCCATCCGATGTGAGAAATAGTAATTCTCAAGTAATAGTGACTCCAGCTCCGCTGGAACGCAACCTTTGAAACTTCAGTATACCTTTACTTTTAATATAATTCTGATGAGTTTCGAGAGTTTTTCCACTGCTGGAATGCTTCACAATATCCTCATTTCCTGCTGAAGTCTCTCAGCTCAGGCTGACAGCTGTCGACACTTTGAAACCCATCCTGTGTGATGGAATATAACATGAGAACATAACTAGCTTTTGTTCCCACTATGCAAATATCATACAGAAAAGGGTAGCAGCACACTGCAGACGCACTCATTTTTTGATTAATAAAAAGGGGAAAAACGCATCAAGCTTCCCCTTCACCCCCACTTCCCCCATTACCAATCTACATAAGTCCTTTCCTGCCTTCTTCCCTTCTCTTTCTTAGCCGCCTTTCACTCGTTACCATCACAATCAACATCACACGAGTCTCCAGAAACTATTCCACGGGTGAGTTGGTCCCTACACATTCCTTCACTGACCACTCATTCAGGTGTCTTCTGTCCTCCTTCAATAACAGCCTTTCAACCTCTCTGTATCTTACTCTCTTTGCCAGTTATTCTGTGTCTGTCTCTGTCTGCACTTCTCTATAGCTTTGTTTATGTCTCTTATCAGTCTCGTTTATATTTGTTTGTCTCTCAATATATCGAAGATTGAGATATCAAGAACATTGTTCTCTTACTGGGACGCTAAAATATGTACACATAATCTCTCTCTAACAGTGTTAGAGCCGCTAAAGATTAAATTAGAATTCCCTGAATTCTATTTTTTAATTAGACTGTAAGGCTGTGTGCGTGGTTAAGTCCTTGAAGGAACGTTCGACACTTAAAACCTCTCTCTCTCGCTCCTTCCCATTAGGATACTCAGCGGAAAAAAGGGTCCATTCAACGTGTTTTTCATCGGAGCGTAAGGTGTATTCACGGTTATTCATCAGGGTGTAATATTATTCACGTTCAAGAGAGTGTAAGGAGAGAAACGGGGATGAGATGAAGGTAGTCTGTATTGACTGATATGTCACCTAATTCTAAGATATTTTAAATTCTCTTATATCTTGTAAATTTGACGATAAATGTAGCGATAAATGCTGAAATGTAAAATAGATTTTAATATAATTAAGCAGAAGTGAAGTAGATGTTTGAATGGACAAGTTAGTTATGGCTAACGCGACGGTCTGGAGTTCTGAGACTCTCTGACCGCGGGTTCGAACCCCACCCGTGGTATGGTTTGTTGAATGTACACTCCTCTGTCGCTCTGTACTCACAAACTCGTTTAATTTCTCACTAGCACACTCACACACGCACACTCAAATACTCAAACCTTCACTCGCACGCTTATTTACCCATACAATCCTTCAAACATAATAATGTAAAATCCTTCACACACAATGGAATAAAATCCTTCACACACAATGGAATAAAATCCTTCACACACAATGGAATAAAATCCTTCACACACAATGGAATAAAATCCTTTACACACAATAATATATAATCCTTCACACATAACATTAAATCCTTCACATACATTATAACATAATTTTTTTTTACATACAATAACATAAATCCTTCAAGTACACAATAACATAAATCCTTCATGCACACAATCAGCCTCAAAATCACACAATACCTCACAATCTCTCAGCCATTCCACCTTCCCCAGCGTATATTTGCTTGGCTCTTGTCTCTCACGCTTGAGAAATCAAAGATACTGCTGATGTCCTGTAATGTTCTTTAATGGCTTTGTTATGTACATTTTGCAATCCTCTTGATCCATTACCAACGAGTAAGTAAAGTGATTCTTGCATTAAATGAGAGGAAAAAACGACGGGGGGAAAAATGTCAGGTTACATTTGTTTCTGAGAAAAAACAAATGGTGGTCTCCAGGCAGCATGATGTTAATACTGGAACAGTGGTAAGCATGAATGGAAGAGTGTTAGAACCCTGGGGTGGGGTGGATATCCTCGGGATGAAGTTTGACTCCAAAATGTCCGTGAAGAATCACGTGGTAAATCTTGCAAGCAAGGCAGCCAAGATGATAACAACACTTAGGTGTATCTCGTACCTGCTCGACAGCAGAGCCTGCAAATATTGGCACGATTCACAAGTGCGCTCACTCCGTGAGTATGCACCACTTTCTTGGATTGCCTTCTTACACCCACCTTCTCATCTAAGACTTCTGGACAGAATTTAAAAATGAACAAGATGACTTATCTCTTGTCTGGAAGGATCTGTTATTTTAGTGGAATGTTTAACACAAGAGAGATGAGGGTGGTCTTAATATTATGTACAAGGCAAGTGATGTTAAGGTGCCGCAATTGGCTCCACTTCACGGATCGCGAGAAGACAACTTTTATACCACAAGACGGGCAGCAAACTACTGTACTGCTGCTGGAATTACTGCTGCTGCAATTACTACTGTTGCAACCACTGCTGCTGCTACAACTACTGCTGCTGCAACTACTGCTGCTGCAACTACTGCTGCTACAACTACTGCTGATGCAACGCTCCACCACGGATGCAAGACTTGACACTGCTGAGAACACCCTTCACATTAATTAACGACTCACTGACGTACGTTTTAGTGTAAATAAATCAGTGGCCTCTAGCGGGAGTGTAAACAGGATGGAGAGAGGAGAGAGAGGTCAAGCAGTAGTTCGTGCCTTCTTTGTCGAAGACGCACTGCTCCCTCTCGTTGCTGTCACCACCTACTAACACCATCACCACCCACTACCACTATCGCCACCAGCCACCACCACCATTACCACCCACTACTACCATTATCGCCACTAGCCGCCACCACTATCGCCACCAGCCACCACCATCACCACCCACTACCAACATGACCACCCACTACCACAGTCACCACCCACCACCACCATCACCACCCACCACCACCCCTACTATCGCCACCACCCACCCCCATTACCACCCAAATTTCTTGGTCATACGAACACTTGCTAAGTGATTCAAACACATGTTCATTTGTTCGAACACCTGTTTAGTGACACAAAACAGAACTACAGCAAAAGCTGCAACAGTACCAGCAGCAGCAATATCGGCAGAAACAGAAGCTGTAGCAACAGGAGCACAAGTAACAACAGCCGCAAAGCAGGAACAACTGCCACAACGGAAGCAAAAAAAAAAAAAGCAGTGACAACAGAGACAAAACAGCGCTAACAAAAAGGAGCAGTAGTAGCAACGGTAGCAAGCAGGGCAACAGGAGCCTGGCACCAGCACCTGGCATCACCCGTCCGTGCCATCACTAAGATCATTATAATCTCATCAAGGATCCGTCATCTTAGCTGATTACTTGTGGCACCTCTGGCACTGTCACTCTAGACCTTCTGTCGTGTGTGTGTGTACTCACCTAGTTGTACTCACCTAGTTGTGGTTGCAGGGGTCGATTCATAGCTCCTGGCCCCGCCTCTTCACTAGCCGCTACTGGGTCACTCTCCCTGCGCCATGAGCTTTATCATACCTCTTCTTAAAACTATGTATGGAACCTGCCTCCACTACATCGCTTCCCAAACTATTCCACTTCCCGACCACTCTGTGACTGAAGAAATACTTCCTAACATCTCTGTGATTCATCTGAGTCTTCAACTTGAAACTGTGTCCCCTGTTGCTGTGTCCAATCTCTGGAACATTCTGTCTTTGTCCACACTGTCAATTCCTCTCAGTATCTTATATGTCGTTATCATGTCCTCCCTATCTCTCCTGTCCTCCAGTGTCGTCAGGTCGATTTCCCTTAACCTCTCCTCGTAGGACATACCCCTTAGCTCCGGGACTAGTCTTGTTGCAAACCTTTGTACTTTCTCTAGCTTCTTCACGTGCTTGGCTAGGTGTGGGTTCCAAACTGGTGCTGCATACTCCAGCATGGGCCTAACGTACACAGTGTACAGGGTCCTGAACGATTCTTTATTAAGATGTCGGAATGCTGTTCTTAGGTTTGCTAGGCGCCCGTATGCTGCAGCAGGTATTTGGTTGATGTGCGCCTCAGGAGATGTTCCTGGTGTTATACTCACCCCAAGATCTTTTTCCTTGATTGAGGTTTGTAGTCTCTGGCCCCCTAGACTGTACTCCGTCTGCGGTCTTCTTTGCCCTTCCCCAATCTTCATGACTTTGTGTTTGTGTGTGTGTATGTGTGTGTGTGTGTTTCGTAGTCGCTCTTCGCGGGTATGAGCAGAATTCGTTGTTCCATGCGAACTCATGGCGGGTGGTGTGAGCAGAGTGTATTGATCTTACAGTCAGTGTGTTGTCTCTCTAACCATTTCTCATCGTTCCCAGCTCTCTCAAGTGCTGTGAGGAGGAAAATGCTACAATGCTTCTTATTTGTTGGGAAAACAATACCCCGATACTTCCCATTACGACCTCTCTCTTCTCTCTCTCTCTCTCTCTCTCTCTCTCTCTCTCTCTCTCTCTCTCTCTCTCTCTCTCTCTCTCTCTCTCAATTACTTTTATTTCCGTGTCTTTATTTACTTGGTGTAAGCTCACGAGGGTCCTCAAGTAGGTTCAAGAAATTAGTGTAGACTTACACGAGTTTCATTCCCGCGGTGTAAACTAAAGACCATGTTAACTAGGTCCCATTTCCGGTGCGTTAACTGGTCGTTATCATCAGCAACGGCAGTAGTTGCAATAATAGCAGCAGTTGCAGCATCAGCAGTTGCAGCATCAGCAGTTGCAGCATCAACAGTTGCAACAGCAGTATCTGCAGCAGCACCAACCGACGCTGAGAGATGGACATGGTCGGACACAACTCCGGTCAAAATGAGAAACATAAACAAAGCAGAGCTTTTAATTGACTACGTTTCGCCCTCAGTGAGGCTTAGTCAAGCATGAGACACAGTACTTCTACTTGAACCTAACAAATTCCTACCGCTGACGAAATATCGCCACATAAAAGCTTTGCTCTGTTGTTGAGTCAGTGATTCGCCATTTCTCTTCTTTCGCTATTCACTACATTACTTTCAAACAGTACGAAGTAAGAGTAGAGAGTAGAAAGATTCTCGAGACAGGTCACAGGTATACACAGGTATATGAGAGGCACAGGTCACAGCACCAGCAGAAACCGTGTCGTCAAGGGAGCACACAAACACCATACCATAGTCCGCCCTTGTTATTGTTTTACCCCAGAATGTGGCTGCATTGGTTCCTCTCTTCTTCTGCGTATACCACTAGCTTAATTACTCGTTACTTGCAGAAAAAAAAAATACGCAAGAACACGAGCTATTATGGGCTTAACATAGGCAAGAGTGGACTATAAACGAGGGAAAACAGGATAGGGGAAGGGTCAGCAATTATTTTGGACCACCCTCTGAGGAGAGAGTATTGGTGGAGGGGATTCATAACAATGGCTATAATGAATACATTTGCGGTTGGATAATTCACTCACGTGCATGACGGTTTGTGAAGAGGAGGAGCGGCTATGCACAGAGCGTCAGGTGTCGAGTGCAGGTTTTAGGGATTGAGTTTCATGGGAGTTTGTTGCAGGGAGGGAAGGAGGAAGGGGGGCTCTTATTATTAACGGGGAGCCAACCCTGTACACGTGTTCCCCAGGCAGGCAGGGGTCAAAGACTTCTCTGTGTTGCTCTTGTGTTGGTCTGTGCTGCTTTGTGTTGCTCTGTGGCTGTCGTCTCCCCTCACTACTATCTCTCTCCCTCCCCATAAACTTATCATTTTGGTAATAAGATCAGGGGGTAGTGTTCCCCTGGAACACTGACATGATGCTCACCAGGTGCTCATGTCTCTTCATTACTGAGAGTGTGGTGCTCTGTAGGTGCTCAGGTCTCTCCCCTACAGAGGGGTTTACCTCAGCAGGTGCTCAGGTCTCTCCCCTACAGAGGGGTTTACCTCAGCAGGTGCTCAGGTCTCTCCCCTACAGAGGGTCTACCTCAGCAAGTGCTCAAGTCTTCCTTACTGAGGAATCTAGTGGCCGGGTGAGCCATAAGGAAGCCTTCTTAAGTGATCTTGGATATGATTTTTTTTTGGTTATCTGAGAACCGGTTGAAGGTACCAGGTATCATCTTCCCCACTGCCCGGTTTCAGACCAGTCCCCGCCTGGTCAATCAAGCTGTTGTTGCCCACTGCATGCAGTCCGACGCAGGAACTGCTTGAAGACACCAGTAAATCCTCTCCTTGCAAACACGTAGGGGTACTGTTCGAAGCGTCGGCGCTTCGCCGGATGGTCTGTTCGAAACCTCGCACGTCCAGTTACCCACATTTATGGAAACAGAGACATCAAGTGTGGGCGAAACGTTATCAGTAAGGAATCTCATTAAGCTCATTTATGTCTCTATTTCGCACAAATATGATCTTACGGCGAGTCACTCAGAAGCGCAGCTTAACACATTTAACAAGACGCCACTTTTAGGGGCGAAACGTTTCTTTATTGTCTTACTCCATGCACACGTGTCTCCAGAACTTGGCAGGTAATACCATGCAGGTTTAACCATGATGTCACAGCTCAAGGCCCCGACCCACCACCTTATTCAACTCATTTACAAGTTGTATGCTTACAAAGAGAGAGGGAGATGAATGATAGCTGTAGGCCTTTCGTGTTGCAATCAACACATCATCAGGAGCTTGCAATGTTGCAGAAATAGAGTAGGAAATCCAGGCAGATTTGTTCAGGGAAGAGACTCTCCAGAGAGTCGTCCCCCTGAACGACTCTCTACAGAGAGTCGTTACCCTGAACGACATGCGATTTATATGCTTATATGATTTGTATGTTTACTGTCTATAATATACGAATGGTATACTTAGAACTTTGGATTAGTATGAATATAACGTAGGAATAGCGTATTGTAAATTACCATTTTTATTATAAGAGTTAGAAACAGTTCAGGCAACTTGAATTTAGGATGATATATACCACTAAGTAACGTTCACTGTCAACACTAGTTCCTGTGAACTTAAAACAAGTTGCCAACACAAAGAGTCTGACGATACAACACGGATTCAATAATGTTTCATATGTTTTTCTGCTAAAAAGTTAAAGAATAGAGCGAGAGAGAGAAAAAAAATCGTACGATATATTCTGAATCACTGAGTGGCATAAGTGATAACAACGGCGAAGCAAAAATAAATAAACGAATAGGGTAGGAAAAAACATGGGCTAAACATAAAGAAAAAAAAAACGAACGCACAATTTAATCACAAATTTCCACATATGTTCACGCCCCCCTCTTCCAAAAAAAAAAAAAATAATGGAATGGGTATCACAATTACGAAATTTAAAGATTATTTCAAATTGTCTTGACCTTTTTTGGGGGGCTACCCTGGGTAATTTACACGTATGTTACTATGCAATAAGATCACGTTAAACAGCGTATCACAATATGCACAACAACTACTGTGAAAAAAATAGCGAAATTCCAAAGGTTTTCGTGATTTCTCACATTATCACAGGTCCTTGATAATGTGAGAAATCACGAAAGCACTTAGAATTTCACTTTTTTTTTTCACAGTGGTTGCTTTGCATATGTTATTATGCATGACAATTGCACTTATGTGTATCTGTCTCTAAACTTAGAGAGCTGATGTCAGGAAGTGGAGCTGTGTCAGCCACTGAAGTCAATACGTTGATCTAGACAGCTTGGGCTGACGTCAGTAAGACTAACATTGAGACAAGAGGAGGGGTCTTGGTGGGCTTGTTTTTGTGTGACACTTAAACCCTCTCATCCTACGCTCATCAGCAGGGCGTTTGAGAGCACCTGCTGAGAGAGAGAGAGAGAGAGAGAGAGAGAGAGAGAGAGAGAGAGAGAGAGAGAGAGAGAGAGAGAGAGAGAGAGAGAGAGAGACAGACAGACAGACAGATAGACAGACAGAGACAGAGAGGCAGATATAGAGAGACGACAGGTGTCTAGAGACAGGAATGACAGCTGCCACTTGAGCATCGCGTGAGACAGCTGTCATCAGTTTAGCGTCGTTCAGGTGACGTACGTCCTCGCCTCACTGATTCCAAGACAGGTGGAGGGAGGTGGTGGTAATGATATTGCAAGTAATAATACACACACATACACCATAGTTTAGGAAGCGATGTAGTGGAGGCAGGCTCAATACATAGCTTTAAGAAGAGGTATGATAAAGCTCATGGAGCAGGGAGAGTGACCCAGTAGCGGCCAGTGAAGAGGCGGGGCCAGGAGCTATGACTCGACCCCTGCAACCACAACTAGGTGAGTACAACTAGGTGAGTACCATGCTGAACGGGTATTGACTTTAG
Organism: Cherax destructor; assembly: GCA_009830355.1. Taxonomy (NCBI): domain Eukaryota; kingdom Metazoa; phylum Arthropoda; class Malacostraca; order Decapoda; family Parastacidae; genus Cherax; species Cherax destructor. The sequence continues at coordinate 443,157 of WNWK01000342.1, forward strand.
GTATCTGCCCAATACCTTGATGAAGGAAGCCAGGGGTCTATTGGTAATTTCCCTTATGCATAGTGGGAGGGTGTTGAACAGTCTTGGTTCCCTGACACTTACTGTGTTTTCATATAGATCTATTTTCTGTATCTAACTTGTAATTTCTAGAAATATGCTTCTATGTGAATTCTAGCTCTTAATAACAATAAATAAAAATGAATAAGATTTTTTAGGTGGATAGGAAGGCTTTCCCATACTTCCATCTCGCCCAGGAATCAAACCCAGCTGCTTTTGTTTGTGAGCCGAACACTTCCACTAAGTACAAACGAAAGGTTTACAAAAGTGTGTGACGCAGCCGCCATAACCTTTGACCTTTGCTATGTAGTGACTTCATCCTAAAACAACAAAGGCACAACGCATGATGCAGAGGCTACGTTTTTAGATTTTGCTTCGCGAGGCGAGTTTCCTGGGCAGTGCCACCCATCCAGTGAGGGAAATTACTACCATTAAGCCAGTACTATTCAGTGCCACTTACCTATAAGAGAAAATATCACCATATAGTACTGGGCAGTGCCACCCATCCAGTGAGGGAAATTACTACCATTAAGCCAGTACTATTCAGTGCCACTTACCTATAAGAGAAAATATCACCATATAGTACTGGGCAGTGCCACCCATCCAGTGAGGGAAATTACTACCATTAAGCCAGTACTATTCAGTGCCACTTACCTATAAGAGAAAATATCACCATATAGTACTGGGCAGTGCCACCCATCCAGTGAGGGAAATTACTACCAATAAGCCAGTACTATTCAGTGCCACTTACCTATAAGAGAACATATCTCCATAGAATACTGGGCAGTGCCACTCATTGTATGAGTGAGCATATATACTCATACACACCGTTGTTGATATCAACTCAACCATATATACTAATAAATTATTATTATTATTAGTATTATTATTATTAAAATTTTTGGGAGAGTGCTAAACTCATGTGGGTAATTCAAGGACTGATGAATGTGAGCTAATCAGATTTGATCCTAGGAAAGGAGGGGTACAATCCCTTGGATCAAGAGCCCTTCACCAGCATCAAGGCACCTTCACTTAAAAACAGGAAGCTACGCAGTAACTTGCGAGGAAGAGCGTAAAATATGCAAGAAGCCGAAAGGTCATTAATCACAGCATATATCTTACAAATCAATAAAGATATACGTCAGAATATATACACACCGTGAGGTATATACATCTCTCAGTGTGTATATATGTATATATACTGAGGGGGTTTATTGTAATCAGTATTTTAGGGATTAAAAGATTCTTGTCTGGCGGTGACGAGGTAACGTGGGAAGTAATCGGGTTTGATCAAAGGAGAGGGAGAAGCTCCACTTCCTCGGATCAAGAGTCCCAACCCTTCAAGGGTAAGGCAGGCAGGAACACAGGCAGCAGAGACTCCTTAAGACAACCCAACATTTACCCTGTTGAATAAGTCGGGGGAAAATTCATTGACCTAAATTCGACACCATTGTATGTTTATAGGAGGTGAGCTAGATAATATATTATATATACTTGAAAATATATCCAAGATGTGCATCTCTCAGTGTATATATTTCAAGAGATGAGCATCTCTCAGTGTATATATTTCAAGAGATGAGCATCTCTCAGTGTATATATTTCAAGAGATGAGCATCTCTCAGTGTATATATTTCAAGAGATGAGCATCTCTCAGTGTATATATTCCAAGAGATGAGCATCTCTCATTGCATATATTTTAAGAGATGAGCATCTCTCAGTGTAGTATATATTTGAAGAGATGAGCATCTCTCAGTGTAGTATATATTTCAAGAGATGAGCATCTCTCATTGCATATATTTTAAGAGATGAGCATCTCTCAATGCATATATTTTAAGAGATGAGCATCTCTCAGTGTAGTATATATTTCAAGAGATGAGCATCTCTCAGTGTAGTATATATTTCAAGAGATGAGCATCTCTCATTGCATATATTTTAAGAGATGAGCATCTCTCATTGCATATATTTTAAGAGATGAGCATCTCTCAGTGTAGTATATATTTCAAGAGATGAGCATCTCTCAGTGTAGTATATATTTCAAGAGATGAGCATCTCTCAGTGTAGTATATATTTCAAGAGATGAGCATCTCTCATTGCATATATTTTAAGAGATGAGCATCTCTCAGTGTAGTATATATTTCAAGAGATGAGCATCTCTCATTGCATATATTTTAAGAGATGAGCATCTCTCAGTGTAGTATATATTTCAAGAGATGAGCATCTCTCATTGCATATATTTTAAGAGATGAGCATCTCTCAGTGTAGTATATATTTCAAGAGATGAGCATCTCTCAGTGTAGTATATATTTCAAGAGATGAGCATCTCTCATTGCATATATTTTAAGAGATGAGCATCTCTCAATGTATATATTCCAAGAGATGAGCATCTCTCAATGTGTATATTCCAAGAGATGAGCATCTCTCAATGTATATATTCCAAGAGATGAGCATCTCTCAGTGTATATATTCCAAGAGATGAGCATCTCTCAGTGTAGTATATATTTCAAGAGATAAGCATCTCTCATTGCATATATTTTAAGAGATGAGCATCTCTCAATGTATATATTTCAAGAGATGAGCATCTCTCAGTGCATATATTTCAAGAGATGAGCATCTCTCAGTGTATATATTCCAAGAGATGAGCATCTCTCAGTGTATATATTTCAAGAGATGAGCATCTCTCAGTGCATATATTTCAAGAGATGAGCATCTCTCAGTGTATATATTTCAAGAGATGAGCATCTCTCTGTGTATATATTCCAAGAGATGAGCATCTCTCAGTGCATATATTCCAAAAGATGAGTATCTCTCAGTGTATATATTCCAAGAGATGAGCATCTCTCAGTGTATATATTCCAAGAGATGAGCATCTCTCAGTGTATATATTCCAAGTAGGGTGAATGATGTGTGAATGTGGTCAATAATAAACTACGATAAATGATGAGTAAATATAATTATACTGATAATGTAACCACGACGAACGAAAAATGAGCTGAAAAAATTATAGACGTTGTAAACATAATGAATAATGATGCATATGATTACGGATAATGTAAACAAAATGAATGATCATAGAAGGGGTGATCATGGATGTTGCAAACACAATGCACGAAGGGAAAATATGGCGAGTCTGGCAATCTCCTCACCCCTTGACCCCTCAAAGAGCCGAGTCGGGAATATATTACCCCGGCAATGTTTTGTCCTCGTGCCGGCTGTCCACAGCTCCGAAACAGAGCCAGAAGATCCTGGTCTCTCGCGAGGCTGGCGAGACACAGAGATTTGTGACGGGGATACCGCGGAAGAGCAATTGATTCGCTGATTCGTGGAGAGGAGTGAATCAGTAGAGTGATTAGCCCACGGCCGAGTGAAGGTAATTACTCTGATTAATTTTGTAAATTGAAATTAAGTCACAGGAGAATACAGGTTGATGCGGAGTGCCTGACACTCCATGCTGGGCCTGCACTCTCAATAATTCGCCAAACATATGTCGAGTATAAGGTTCTAAAGGCTTCCTTGTTCGAGTTCCTGAATGCCGATTGTTAGATTTTCTAATGCTGCATATGACACTTACAGTATAGATTATGTCCGCAATTCTGGTGATATGCTTGGTGTTATATTTACTCCCAGGTCCTTATGCCACACAGTTCCACCACACCTGCCGACCCTCTCACATCTGTTGACATTTGTAAGGAGACTGGTGAGTTGAGGGCACATAAATATGTAATATACTCCTGTAAATAAAAAAAATGTCATGATACAGATTTTAATAATAATACTAACGTAATTATTTTTTATATTCTCGGTAATAAATGTAATTATAATAAATTTGGTTGGTAAATTTATACTGGGTTTAATTTATCAATAAATCACATTCACTCAAAATTCTTCTTGGATAAACTGTCAATAACAACATTCACTCATAATTCATCGCGGTTATATTATCAAAAAAGGTATTCACTCATCATTATTTCTCTCATTATGGTGACAAATTCTTGTATTTTTAGTGTTTTTTTTAATGCACTCGTAAGTTGGGCGAAACCACACAAGATACAAGCAGAGATTCACTCTAGAAAAACGTAGCAGTGAGGGAAACGCTGCATAATAAAGACTTGCTGTAGCAAAGCGGTTTTTATTACCCTACTTGTCGGCGTTCTTCCTTCTAATTAAGGTAAGTTACGTAGGAAACAGAGTCAAATTCCATCAAAAAGGAATATTTCATCAAAGAGGAATATATTCCATCAACCAGGAATATATTCCATCAAACATGAATGTAGTCTATCAAACAGGTTGGGTTTCGTAAATAAGGCACTGGATCCCGTCAGCCTGACGTCGCGGATACTGTCAAACACTCCTTCATGGGTTCAGGAGCAACGGGAGGTTCAAAGAACTGGAGTTACTATTACATGGGGTTCACCATCTCTCATGGTGACCTACCCACAGGGAAATGGAAACAAGCGTCACCCTGTAAACGTTCAAATCTGCACTATTATCACTCGCTGGGAGAGAGCGAACAGGATAACGGGTGGACTATTTCAAAGATCTGTTATCTTAATGGAGGGATTTGGTTACGATAACGAGTGGCCTTGAAGCAACACTTGTGATAGTGAGCAGAGCATGTGGTGGGGTAGCGTTGCACACCACACTCCTTGCAACCACCGTACCTGCACAGCAACCCGAGATTTATGAGAGGAGTGAAGGTAAGACTACGCCTCTCTTGCACATGCTATGGCATATGTTGCTGCACATGTTGCACATGTTGTTGCACATGCTGTTGCATATGTTGTTGCGCATGCGGTTGCAGATGCTGTTGAACATGCTGTTGCTGATCACGTCACAGCCCCTGTCATTCCTTCCCTCTCTTACTCATCACAACCCACACTCACCCTGCCACACTCAGTGTTACAACCACTGCAACACGCACTGTAATACACCCTGCAACACTCCATGCAACAATCATTGCAACACTACAACAAGTTGCCATATATTCCACAATGAATATTCTCCTAAGTAATATTTTTTCTTGGTTTATCCTGCGTTAATTTTTACGTCTCTGTGACACATCAATTTTTTAACTTATGCGCATCCCCTTGAAGGATAGCAGGGGTGTGAAGGATAGCAGGGGTGTGAAGGATAGCAGGGGTGTGAAGGATAACAGGGTGTGAAGAATAGCAGGGGTGTGAAGGATAGCAGGGGTGTGAAGGATAGCAGGGGTGTGAAGGATAGCAGGGTGTGAAGGATAGCAGGGGTGTGAAGGATACAGGGTGTGAAGAATACAGGGTGTGAAGGATAGCAGGGTGTGAAGGATAGCAGGGGTGTGAAGAATAGAAGGAGTGTGAAGGATAGCAGGGGTGTGAAGGATAGCAGGGGTGTGAAGGATAGCAGGGGTGTGAAGGATAGCAGGGGTGTGAAGGATAGCAGGGGTGTGAAGGATAGCAGGGGTGTGAAGGATAGCAGGGGTGTGAAGGATAGCAGGGGTGTGAAGGATAGCAGGGGTGTGAAGGATAGCAGGGGTGTGAAGGATAGCAGGGGTGTGAAGGATAGCAGGGGTGTGAAGGATAGCAGGGTGTGAAGGATAGCAGGGTGTGAAGGATAGCAGGGTGTGAAGGATAGTAGGGTGTGAAGGATAGCAGGGGTGTGAAGGATAGCAGGGGTGTGAAGGATAGCAGGGTGTGAAGGATAGTAGGGTGTGAAGGATAGCAGGGTGTGAAGGATAGCAGGGTGTGAAGGATAGCAGGGGTGTGAAGGATAGCAGGGGTGTGAAAAATAGCAGGGGTGTGAAGGATAGCAGAGGTGTGAAGGATAGTAGGAAGGATAGCAGGGGTGTGAAGGATAGCAGGGTGTGAAGGATAGCAGGGGTGTGAAGGATAGCAGGGGTGTGAATGATAGCAGGGGTGTGAAGAATAGCAGGGTGTGAAGGGTAGCAGGGGTGTGAAGGGTAGCAGGGGTGTGAAGGATAGTAGGGGTGTGAAGGATAGCAGGGGTGTGAAGGATAGCAGGGGTGTGAAGGATAGCAGGGGTGTGAAGGGTAGCAGGGGTGTGAAGGATAGCAGGGGTGTGAAGGATAGCAGGGGTGTGAAGGATAGCAGAGGTGTGAAGGATAGTAGGAAGGATAGCAGGGGTGTGAAGGATAGCAGAGGTGTGCAGGATAGCAGGGGTGTGAAGGATAGCAGGGTGTGAAGGATAGCAGGGTGTGAAGGATAGCAGGGTGTAGTAGCAGGTGAAGGATAGCAGGGGTGGAAGGATAGCAGGGGTGTGAAGGATAGCAGGGTGTGAAGGATAGCAGGGGTGTGAAGGATAGCAGGGGTGTGAAGGATAGCAGGGGTGTGAAGGATAGCAGAGGTGTGAAGGATAGCAGAGGTGTGAAGGATAGTAGGAAGGATAGCAGGGGTGTGAAGGATAGCAGGTGTGAAGGATAGCAGGGGTGTGAAGGATAGCAGGGGTGTGAAGGATAGCAGGGGTGTGAAGGATAGCAGGGTGTGAAGGATAGCAGGGTGTGAAGGATAGCAGAGGTGTGAAGGATAGTAGGAAGGATAGCAGGGTGTGAAGGATAGCAGAGGTGTGAAGGATAGTAGGAAGGATAGCAGGGTGTGAAGGATAGCAGGGGTGTGAAGGATAGCAGGGGTGTGAAGGATAGCAGAGGTGTGAAGGATAGTAGGAAGGATAGCAGGGTTGTAAAGGATAGCAGGGGTGTGAAGGATAGCAGGGGTGTGATGGATAGTAGGGTGTGAAGGATAGCAGGGGTGTGAAGGATAGCAGGGGTGTGAAGGATAGCAGAGGTGTGAAGGATAGTAGGAAGGATAGCAGGGTTGTAAAGGATAGCAGGGGTTGAAGGATAGCAGGGGTGTGATGGATAGTAGGGGTGGGAAGGATAGCAGGGGTGTGAAGGATAACAGGGATGTGAAGGATAACAGGAGTGTGATGGATAGCAGGGGTGTGAAGGATAACAGGAGTGTGAAGGATAGCAGGAGTGTGATGGATAGCAGGGGTGTGAAGGATAACAGGGATGTGAAGGATAGCAGGAGTGTGATGGATAGCAGGGGTGTGAAGGATAACAGGGATGTGAAGGATAGCAGGAGTGTGATGGATAGCAGGAGTGTGAAGGATAGCTTGGGTGTGAAGGATAGCAGGGGTGTGACACAAGGTACATTGTATCACTCGTCCACTTTGACATCGTCAAGGCCACAGATGTGATCCATCCTTTCACTTTTTTCCCGTCTCCTGATTCATTAATCTCGCCACTAGGACCAGGAGATGGTGTTTTGTTCGTCAGGAAACAGGATAGTGTCTACTGACACGTGTCTTAACCACGTGACTTGTTAAGTGGTTAACAACTAGCTGTCCTACCTGCTATCTCTGAGAAGAATAAGGCAAGAGAAAATTTGTGTACGCAATAATTTCTCAAAAATCATTCTGAATCTAACGAAAAAAATATATATTTCATTGTGTTTGTTTATTATTAAATTATTGTAAACTTATCTAAAATATATTTAGTTGAATTAGGCTAAATTAAATTCCGCTTGTTATAAGGTTAAGTAAGTTTTCTAAGGTTCTTTTGGTACAAAATTATTGATTTTTACATTAAAATAAATGAAAAAATATATCTTTAAACGTATAAGAGAAATTTTTAGAAAGGATTTAATTTTAAATGAGTTCTTGCTAATTTACCAATTTTACCTATTCGGCACGTGTACAATAATGAGAGGCATACAAATAGTGTAAAAGACATCCTTGGCTGAGTGGCTAGGTGGCTGGGTGGCTAGGTGGCTGGGTGGCTAGGTGGCTGAGTGGCTAGGTGGCTGGGTGGCTGGTTGGCTGTGTGGCTGAGTGGCTAGGTGGCTGAGTGGCTAGGTGGCTGAGTGGCTAGGTGGCTGAGTGGCTAGGTGGCTGGTTGGCTGTGTGGGTGGGCGTCACCAGCCAAAAGAAAAAAAAATAATTCCCTCTTCTCTGAACAAGGTGGTGATGTCAGCGCAAGAGTTGCTATGAAGACACATTACTTGAGGGTGTGACCCTCTTACAGCGTCCACTATTACATGCGCCCCTACAACACCAGGGGTGGCCAGCCCTTTGCGTTCCATGCGCCAGTTTTTTCGGGCTCTAGTTCAGATGAGCCATACGACACTTGTACCCCCATTCTTTAAAAATAAGTCCGTATGGACATATTTAGCATTTTTAGGTAAAATGGTTTAATATAAGGGCAAGATATACATTACTTTAACGAGACTTTTGAGTCTGATTTCGCCAAGTTTGTAATGTTTGTGTGTTGTCCCCTGATAAGGGCAGAGTACTACTCAATATTTTTTTAACTGAAAACAGATTAATGTAAAAGACGATGACATTCGCTAAAATATGTGAACGAAATAATATCACTAAAAATTATTGTTAAGTTTTAGATTTATTCTAGTTAAAGCTCATTTCTATCTAAATGTTACTTGAATTTCTGTTACTACAAATCAGTTATTGGTTAATACTTTTTGTATGAGTAGGCTTGCTTTTTCTTATTATTATTACTGGGGTGCAATGCGCCACTTCTAATCATACAATGCGTCAGTTTTGGTGCATGCGCCATAGGTTGGCCGTCCCTGCCCTATGCACTTACACGCACGTGTTTGCACTAACAAACACTTCTAGACAGTTTGGGCCCCGGACACTTATTGTGTATTCTCTTAGTGTACTAATGGCGCCCCTAGTTTTCACTAGGGTTGTTGCACCGTCTGCCAAGTCTTGCAAGTATGACCAGTTTAAAAAGTGTATATTTAGGATAACTAATTAACGAGAAAATCCGGATGCAATACGTCAACGACGCGTCCGAGGAAAAATATCGTACGTTAAATTCTGAACGTATATCCCTCTCTCTCCGTGAGAGAATCGTGTAAGAAACTCATCGTCTAGCTCCTGAGCTACTAAGAAGCTTATTGTCTAAGTCCTGGTCAGTTAAGAAACTCATCCGTAAGTCCTGGACCAGGTCCGTAAGTCCTGGACAAGGTCCGTAAGTCCTGGACCAGGTCCGTAAGTCCTGGTCTGACTCGCCTCCCAGCCAGCGCTGCGCATAAGATAATCATCCCAGTAAACAAACGGACTCTGTGTTGTGGCCAGTGATTGCGTGGTGACCCATTACTGATCCCCTGAAGGCTGTACCCAGCCGTCAAGCTCACCTGGAACAACGTCTCTACCAACCTGTGTTGTTATTCCACGCTACACGCGCCTTGAGAGAACTTCCAACATATGTATACATATACTGTACAGGTATACGAATGGTTGGTTAGTTAATAGGGTAAATTATAATCATAACTAAGCGCTAAACCCACAAGTAATAGCATAGAGAGCCTGCCGACTACACGACGGTCATTATTATGATTATAATAATAATAATAATTATAACTAAGAGCTAAACCCACAAGGTTAGGTAAGATTCGTCAGGAAACAGGACACGTGTTTCCTGCAAGGGTCATTCAGGCAACCAGTCACCTGTTCATCGCCAATCAAGAATACTTCAGGATCTATAATAGGGATTAAAGGAATCCTTCAGCATATATACACTGAGAGACGTACATTTCAAGCTGTATATACCCTCGATGATCATCTCGAAACGTATGCTTATTTGCAACTATCCTTATATAAATACCAACCTTTCTGAAGGTACATGTTATCAGGTGAAGACTGACTGTAGTGATTGTTTACCTTGTTATGCAATTCTTCATATGAAATGTTTAATTATGTCTTCCTGTCAGAGTTTTCGAACAAATTCTATCTGTCAGGAGGTTTCGGAGAGCCTTTGGAATCGTATTCTCGGCGCTTGTTTATGTTTGGTGTCGACGACCTTCATTTGGATATAGTTTCCACGTAATGATATTTATGCATTGCAATTTTCCCATGCAGTGTTGCTCTCTCTCTTTCTCTTTCACTGCTGGTATGTTGCAAGGGGACCCACACTTACTCAGACGTCATCAACTACGGCCCTGACATTCCATTATCCTTGGCACTGGCTTTTCCAGATTCCTTTCATAGCAGAGCAATTAGAGTCGGGAGGAATTAAGATATAATTGTAGATAACATAACGCTCTCTCTCTCTCTCTCTCTCTCTCTCTCTCTCTCTCTCTCTCTCTCTCTCTCTCTCTCACACACACAAGATAAACAGGACTGGTAAAATTAACTAGCAGTATGTTAATATGTGTTTGTGCTAGTCGAGTCATAGCTTACAACCGGTTTCATTGGTTCTTAGCTTCTTGGAGATCTATTTTGCCCTGTCTTACATCTTTGCATGAGGTCTGTGTCTACTAGTTCCTTATTCAATTCATTACAATTTCTAATCATCATGAGACTTCAGTTTTTCTTGACAACCATATTCATCATTTATTGACTGTCTCTCTATGCACCTTTGTCCATGATCCTATTTTTTATTTCACTATTATGTCCTCTGTGTATCTTCTACGCCGTGATTATATCTTCTTTGGTCCTTCTGGTCCGTTAAGGTCATGGGGAATGGAAGGCAATCAGGTTTGATCAGAGAAGAGGGAGGGAAGCCAGTTAACAAGGCCCAATGATATATTTGTTTAATTGAACCTACCTGGACATACAGTTACATATCAAGTGGAAGCACTGAAAGCGTAGGGGTCATAGAACGCACTCAGATATGCAACGCAACCAGCGGATTTGTTATGCAATACGATCATGTATACGCTCTCGTCATGCACCTGGATTCGTCATGGCCCGCCAGAGTCTGCCCACAGGCTGTACCCTCCATCGAGTCTCCATACTGAAATCGTAACCACTTCTCTCTCTCTCTCACACACACACACACACACACACACACAGGATAAACACAAACAGTCCACATGAAGGCATTCACAAGCCTTTTCTCTCAAGACATTCACAAGCCTTTTCTCTCAAGACATTCACAAGCCTTTTCTCTCAAGACATTCACAAGCCTTTTCTTTCAAGACAGTTCTTTGCAGTCAAAGGCGCTCTGAAGACAGTAATGAAGACAGATGCACAGCAAGCTTTCTACTTTTTTTGAGAATCATAAGGCTAACTGTTCTGACACGGGTCTTGGGTCTTAATCAGGTAAAGGCCCTAATCTAGGTCCCGAAGGAAGGACGGTTTGTGTACCCTGTGTGACCGCACCATCCCAGGTGTATGTTTTCAAACAGAGTTGTCGATGCGTGGAACAAATTTGTCGAGTACTATGATAGAAGCCGATACCTTGGGCAGCTTCAAATACGTGAGTGTGAGGGGTTGAATTTGAGTGGGACTTGCACTTAATAGGATTATGAAAGCTTATTTATTCCTAGGGTAACAGTGATAATGGGTTAGGCGAATATTTTGTTAGTGGGTTTGGGTTTGAGAAAAACCTGCCAAGTATGGGCCAGTAGGCCTGCTGCAGTGTTCCTTCTTTATTACATGGGATGGAAGTGGGTGAGAGCGAGGCAGTATACTTCGTTCCGTGTCGAGCTTTAATCGACTCAATTGACTTGATAAAAGTTGCCACAATAAAAGCTTGCTCTCTACCCTCTCATCTTTTCTTCAAGACAGATCATTGCCATTTTCTCGTCCTCTTAAACACAATAATGTAATTCCTTCCCATGTTCCCGTGTTGGGGACCCTCATCCTCAGAGAAAAGAATAAACTTGCTTTAGGGAAAACTCGAGGTTCTCCCTGAAGCTGTTTGAATATTGTCTTCTCCTACCACCCCCTATATTCTATATTATGTGTAGACTTTATTTAAAGACAAAATACATTGACAAAAATACAATAGGGCGTAGAACAACATAGATAACAACTCAGAGATACATCTCGAATACTTCGTCTAGCTCCCCGGCGGTGGGCCGCGTGCCCAGAATGCTGCAGGCCTTTTTGCCTCTATATCGCAACACTGAGTCTCTGAAAGAGGAAGCTGGCTGCCCTGTGGTCCTTGGTTTCTATGATGAGTTTTTAACCCTGCTCTTTGAGGAACTTAAGAGCACACTTGCCCCATGCTTCGAGGGTCTCCGACCCTATTGAGATGAAGTTATAGCAAGGGGGAAGGCCTTCATATATGCGGGTCTTCTGGGTTTTCCTGTGGTTGGCAGCTCCACCCCCTTCAGCTACGGAGTATGGCAAGTAGGTGTCTGCCAATGTGGCAGAACTGGTGTAGTCCCAGGCATCAGAACGCTTTTGACTTCCGTCAGACCGCTGTGCTTGGGATTCCCGATGGGCTGGGCAACGGGCTGTGGCGAGGCTTCTCTTTATGATGGTGATCTCCTCATGTCTAGAATATTTCCCTTCTGATGTGTGACACACGAGACCATGAAGTCCGAATTGATCAGCCGTCGCATTGCCGCAAATACACCAATGTTCGGTGAGTAAGGGGGCGGCTAGGCGAAGAGCAACACCAATCCGAATGGCCTGTGGGTCGATTCGAGTGCCCAGGGAGGAATTGGGAATAGCTATAAGAAAATCTCCTGAATGTGGTGCCTTCACCGCTAGGAGACGAGCCTTGTCCTTTCCTGAAGCGTTGGTGAGCATGATCGGTTTGTCGCAGTGGGACTGTTTGTGTTCTTTGGGAGGAGCTGGTCTACTGGAGGAGTCTGCAAGGGTGTCCCACCGCATTGCTGCTTCAATGAACCTGGGGTCTTGAGCTCTTACCGCGTCTCTCAAGCGTTCGGGGACAATCTCCTTGACTAATCCACTGGAAACCGAACACGAAGACAAAAATGCAGGTAAAGCTACCTGCGTTGCTTTGCGAACCCCTTTACCTACCAATCGCACTGGGAGGGTTGCCTGATCCCATTGCTGATCTTCCAGTGACAGATTCAGTGCCTTCTTAAAGATTGATCTTAGGAGTGAGTCATATTCGTTGAGGGTTTGGTTGTCAAAAGAGGGTGAGCACCTCAGGAAGTGAGTCTTGGCATAGTAAGACACCTTGTGAGGAGATACAGGGCATCATGGGCATCAAGATCACTTATTCTCTCCTCCATTCTCTTCAGGTCATTCAGTTTGTCCTTGAGGACCGTGTCGATGGCCTGATGACCAGCGGTGCTCCCTAGAGGGTACTGTTGCATGGAGTGGTATTAGAGACTTCTGGGAGGATTGTTCGCACAGCATTGATTATTTCCCGGTTCGCTGTGATGATTTCACACTTGTCTTCACCAGTTGTAGGTCCTCTAACAGGGACTCTTCAGTACCTGCCAGAGTGCCATCATCCAGGTACCAGATGTTGAGCTCGCTGCGTAGGCTGGAAGTTAGTTCTCTTACTGCCAAACAGAGAAGTGGAGTCCATTGTTGGGTGCTGGTCTCTTAGGCTGTGGTCTCATCTTTGGGAGCTACAGTGTCGTCACTTGTAATTATTCTGATTGCTCCCGATTTTTTTTGGCTAACCTGTGCGCAAATTTTCTCGTTTTCAGTGGATTTTTTCTTGGGTCTACCTCTGATTCCTGCGATGATGGGGCAGAGGGACACAATTATCTGTTCTTGGGTAGTTGTGAACTGACTTGATGACTGATGTGGTTAGCAGTTTGCCTCGTCTTTCAGGAACTGCAAGACAGACATTGCCGAACAGGAGTAGGTTGGGCCATGCTTTAATGGTGCCTCGGGCTTCTAAGTTGGTGGAACCTCCATTCACTTGCTTGAGAAGGTCTGTGAATTTCCCTGCAGCATATGGACGAGCCGCTTTAGGAATGTGGGATAGGGTACTGTTAGCAGTGGATTTGAATACCAGCAGAAGGTTTTCGCAAGTGAGGAGGTTGCCATTAAAATTGTCATTGCATATATATATATATATATATATATATATATATATATATATATATATATATATATATATATATATATATATATTGCATTTCAATTGTAGCATATTTAAACTGTGGAAAAAATAGATGGAAAAAAAAATTTCATGTCTTTAGGACTGAAAAAAAAGTGATTAAACTTCGGTGGTACAACAGAGGTGATTCAAACTACATTTAAACCTATTATTATTATTAATGCATTTTGTATGGTCATACAAATTGACATATAAAATTATAAAAATTAAAGCCTACAGACTATGCTGAAAACAATGTGTACATAAATACTTTTACACGTGTAAGCAGTCACATGTACGGGAACGCACACACACACACACGCACACACACACACACACACACACACGCACACACACACACACACACACACACACACAGATGGATGTTAAAAGCACAAATGAGCCATAGAGATGTTAGGAAATGTTTCTTTAGCCTTAGGGTGGTCAGGAAGTGGAACGACCTAGACTGCGAAGTGGTAGAGGCAGCCAGCAGAGGCGCGGGGCCAGGAGCTGAGACTCAGACCCCTGTAACCACAATTAGGTGATCATACACACACACATATACGTCGTAGTTTTAGTTAATTGGGTCAAGAGCCTTTAGCACCAATGTATGCCACAATTAGTCCTTTAAGGAGAGCTAAATCATTAGGGGGTCATACAGCACCGAGGGAAATTGGAGGCAAACAGGTTCGATTAATTCATGAGAGGATAGGTCATATTCCCTGACCGGCATCAAGACCTTGAAGGGCATTCACTCAAGAATTTATGTCAGTAAAACTGACAAACTTTAAACTTCACGAAAACAAAAGAATCTTCAGAGGGAACAACAAGAGGTCTCGCTTGTCATATTCGTGACTCAAATTACAACAATACTACGGATTCTGATAATTGCAAAACTTGTTGTTTTAATCTAAAAATGGTATAAAAAGGCCAATTACGGAATCGTACCTTGTCATATTGGCTCCAATCTTTCAGTCTGTTTGAAAGGAAATTCGATTTCAACAGGAGAATCCGTGGTCAGGTCAGTAGAAGTTAAATCATGCAAAGCATGTAACGACCCTCAACCCTTCCACCGCTGCTGAAAAAGTAATGTATAACACACACACACATGAAAGTAGGGTGAGTCAAAGAAGGGAACACATTCACCATCACTCGTTCAACAGCTGTCTTGCCAGGTATATGGTATAAAGTACTGACAAAATCACAAATAGACACAAATGTAATCATACGGAAGTTTATTAAGGAAGTTCTGTCCACCCTGGGGGGATTATAACATAAAATAACCGATATATATTTGTTACTCGACAAAGCTACTGCATGGGCGAAACGTCAACAAAGGTTCCATTTAACTGCATTTGTGTCTTTCGTATATCTCGCCAAAAGTGTTCGGACATCCCAATTTAAATGACCCTCCGTCAGTATGATGAGTAAGACACATGTGCGACAGTTAGGTATCTTTATTCCGAAACGTTTCGCCCACACAGTAGGCTTCTTCTGAAGAATACACAAATAACCCGCACATAGGAGTTTGTAAATGGTCCAAGTCGGACCGAAACGTCGTCCTAACCTCCTATGTGAGGGTTATTTGTATATTGTTCCAGTCAACGGTGTTGTGCCTTTCTGTTATTTATTCTTCAAAAGAAGCCTACTATGTAGGCGAAACGTTTCGGAATAAAGATATGTACCTGTCACACATGTGTCTTATCAAGTGACCCTCCGTAACGAAGAATCCCAACACACACTTCTCAGAACAAACACTTCTCAGATCAAACACTTTACAGAACACTTCTCAGAACAAACACTTCTCAGAACAAACACTTCTCAGAACAAACACTTCTCAGAACAAACACTTCACAGAACAAACACTTCTCAGAACAAACACTTCTCAGAACAAACACTTCACAGAACAAACACTTCTCAGAACAAACACTCCACACCCAACATTCTCACAGTAAAGTAACGTTAAATTTACTCTGATATGAAATGCAGCAACTTAGTATTATACAGAGGTTTTCTTTGGCTGAAAACGGCTGCAGGCAAATCTCCAGAATACCTGTCCTAGAAATGATTTTTTTTTCACTAAGAAATTGTCTTCGCTAAATCATTATTTCTAAGGTCTGATTATGTTTTATAAGGCAATTATTTGTGAGGTAAGACCTGTACATTAAAATATGTTAAAATTTATGTCGTGCCGAATAGGTAAAACTTGTGATTTTGACTTAAATAGCAACTCTTCTTGCAGAAAATTTGTGTATCCAATAATTTCGCAAAAATCATTCTGAACCTAACGAAAAAAAAATATTTCATTGTATCTGTTTATTATTAAATTATTGTAAACTTATCTAAAATATATTTAGTTGGATTAGGCTAGATTAAATTGCGCTTGTTATAATAAGATTTGGTAAGTTTTCTAAGGTTCTTTTGGTATAAAATTATTCATTTTTACATTAACATAAATAAAAAAATATATCTTTAAACGTATTATAGAAAATTTTAGAAAGGGACTTAATTTTATATGTGATCTTGCTAACTGACCATTTGACACGACATTTTATTATATATATATATATATATATATATATATATATATATATATATATATATATATATATATATATATAATATATATTCAAACTGCATTTTTTGTTATATTTCCGTCAAAGAACTGTTAGTTTTCAAAATATATATGATTATGTTCATTTGCTGAACGATTACATTCGTACAAAGGTGCTTAATCCGCGCGGGTGTTTTAGCACAGCGATCGAAAGTTTTGATGTTTTTGATTGAACTTTTCGATATGAACACATGATACCCTCACCAGGAGTCAGTGTGTGTCCCCCTTACACTAAGACGCAGCAGCAACAAGGAAGGTCGTCATGGCCACCTTTACCGGACTCCTCCTCCAGGTACGCCGCTGCCTTCTTCCGCTTCCTGCGCATGTCGTCACTATCGTTGTCGCCGAATCTGAAGCGGTAGCGGTCGCTGTCTTGGCTGCTGCTGCGGCTGCTGCTGTCTCCCCTGGATTTTCTGCTTCTCTTCGGACTCCAGTCGCTGTTGTCTTTCTTCTTGTGATAGGAGATCTCGAAGCCTCCATCTCCTCCTCCCAGGCTCCTTTTACTGCTCCCACTGCTGTTGCTCTTGCTTCTCCTGATGCTGGCGAAGACCCCTCGTTCACTGCTGGGGCTGTTTAGGTGGTCTTGGTCACTGTAGGTGAATCCAAATCCCCCATCTTTCTCCCTACCACCATCGTCGTCCTCTTCATCCTTGTCCCACGATCCACCCTCCTGGAAGCACCTGTCGTAGTCGTCACGGCGGCTGTCGGAACTCCTGGAGCCGTCACCGTCGTCACCGTAGCCATAGTTACGTCTGTTGCTGCTGCTGCTGCTACTGCTGCTGCGCTTGTCACTGCTGCAGCCTCGACCATAGTTCCGCTCGTCCTCACTGTCACTCATCTGAGAACAAGAACACAAAGATAAACACAGCAGTGATCACCTGAGCATCTTATCTCCCTGGGGGAGGAGATTAATCATCTCACAAGGGTCTTACTGCGCCTGGGAACGGGTGGTGACTATCTTCGATTGGAGGAAAGTAGAGGATAGCCCCATTTCTTCAGATCAAGAACTCTTCTCACCAGGCTCATGTTTGTTATACATATTTTGAATGTTAGCATTAATATGAAGGTTAACAAAATCCACGAGGCACTTTTACATTAACTGTGAAAAAATCTACTACGTTTCGCTACATCCTGGACCGTCATCGGAACAAATACGCAGCAAACTCTCGTCCGGGTATCATTTTCATTTTGTGGATTAGTTATAGAATTTTTAAAATTAATTTTATTTAAAAAAAATACAAAAAAACAAAAAAAATTGCAAAATATCGAGATACTTCTTTTCAAGTAAAATTTTAATTTGGTCAGAAAATTCCCATTAAAAAATGTAATTTGAAAAAAAAAAAAATTGTGGGTAGAGTTTAGCCATCTGGGAGACAGAATATTTACTTGTACTGATTTTCCTCCGGAAAATCAGTACAAGTAAATATTGCTGATTTTCCTCCGGAAAATCAGCAAAAAAATCTCTACTTTGAGCTACTAACTGTAGCTACAGTTAGTAGCTACAGTTAGTAACTACAGTTAATAGCTTCAATTAGTCAGTAACTTCAGTTATTCATTAGCCTTACACAGACAACAGCTTCAGTCAGTTCATAACGTATCACCATTTAAAGCAAATGCCAGAACAGGAATCAGCTCACTTTTAAAATTTACGAGACACTGATGAAAAATATCGCGCTGTCACACTCCCGAAATAGAGAAACGCAAAGGGAATACCCAGAAATATTCTGGTGGTATATATATCATAATTGAAGCAGCGGAGACAGGAATTAGAGAATAAATATAGAGGCGATAATGTAGATTTGCAAGGAATATATCTGATTATTATTATTATTATTATTGGAGAGGCGCAAACCACGTAGCTCGATTTGTAGTGCACTCAGTTCATACACTGAGGTCTGTAGTTCGATCTCCGGTACGGGTGGAAACATTAGGCCGTGTTTCCTTAAAACACCTGCTGTCCCATGTTCACCTATCAGTAAAATATGTACCTGGGTGTTAGTTGACTGGTGTGAGTCCAATCCTGGGGACAAAAATTTCCCGAAATGCTCTTTATAACAAGTGACTTTCTATATAGTAGTGTCACTAATGTCATCTAGACCTGTATACGTCGTATATGTACTTACAGAAATAAATATTATTATTATTAAAGCGTCTGGGTAATTAGGCTAACACTAGCACCTTCTCCCATTCTCCTTAAAGTCTTCAATGTCATCCTGTAACACAGAATCGCAAAGAATACAGCTTAACATATATAGATGGTTATTATCATAAGCATGATTTTTAAAGGGGGTGGACCGGTAAGCCATCGGAAGGCATCTGTCAGATGACCAAAAACTCCAGCTCTGGGTCATCATATGACTAAGACCCGCGTCAGGAAACACTTGTCCTGTGTCCTGACAAACCTACCTAACCTATAGCTTAACATAGCCAAAATTATAGAATAAACATTCCCTCTCAAATAATTACTTATTGACAAAATATCAGAATTATACCATTTGCCTATGTATCATTATATATAATTATTAATCACAGCAAACTTAATCATTATAATCAGTAATACAAAAGGTGTAGTAATGAGAACAATTACCGTTATTGTTGACGATGTAGTAATTATCGTCTTCCTAATGAGATTTTCACCTCAGGTCAGTACGAATATTTCATAACCATGACCCAAAAAGTGAGTTTAATTATTACGAGACCATCACGTCTGGTACGCGTGACTCTTACGACGACTCACACACACCGCTGCCTCCCTCAAGCTTGTTTACATTCGTAAATAATAATAATAATAATAATAATAATAATAATAATAATAATAATAATGTTGTTGAAAGTTATTTTCAATTTAGTTCAGTGATATACACTGAAATCTTTCTCAGTCACTTAGAGAGGCACTCATAGTGATAGCGGCACTCACAGAGGCACCAGCAGTGGAAAGGTGACACTCCCAAAAGAACTAAAAGGCACAATACCTGGAACAATACACAAATAACCCGCACATAGACGTTTAGGTCCAACCTGGACCATTTCGTCAAACTAACACCCTTCGCAGTCATCTAGTCCGTACCTTTCTTCCCACTACAGATACCCCTGCTGCTCTCGTCCTCTCCAATACTTTGGAGAGACTGGTCACACTCTTTCTGACAGACTCAAAGAATACAAAAGAAGTGTTAAGAATGCCGACACCAGTAATGCTCTTTCCTGTCATGTTAGAAATCACAGTCATGCTATTGACGGGTCCACTGCTAAAACTGTCTACCCTATTTCTAGCTTTCACAGTCGCCGTCTTGTTGAAGCTTCCCTTATACACAACTTTCTTTGTATGAAACTTAGTTCTGGCTTCGTCTCTGTAGATGCCTTCCTTTCTCACTACATTGTCAAGTGCTCCAAACTTCAGAACACTCGTGATTTAACCTGATTCTTTTTATTCCTTTCTTCTCCTCCTTTCCTACTTTTTTCCTTTTTTCTTTCTTTGTTTTCCCTTTCTTCGGCTTATTGTGTTCTGTTTGGTATTACCCGTTGCGGACTCTTAGCTTTTCTGAAGTGCTCCTCTTTCCTGTCCTTAGACTGATCCCACTTCTACTTAGTCTTCTCTCTCCTATTCCCCTATTATTGCTAATACCTTTACTTGTGCCTCCTTTCACTTCCCCTTTCTATTTTGTCTCCTTTGCCAGTAAACTACTCTCCCTACTTCCTACTACCACTATTTCTTCTACTGCTCCCACTACCTACTATTACTTCTCCCTATCTTGTTCCCGTCCCTTTTCCCTCTCGCCTATATATACTGGCTTCCTCTCTCCTTTCTGTCAGTGTGACTTTGTAAATGGTCCAAGTCGGACCGAAACGTCGTCGTCGTAAGCTCCTCTCTCCTTTGTTCAGGTTATTTGTTTACTCCCAAAAGCACTCACAGGGAGAGCGACCCTCACGGAGGCACTTGTGATACAGTGGCGTTATCAGAAACACTTATATTGTCAGCAGCACTCATAGTGACACAGCAGCACTCATAGTGACACAGCAGCACTCATAGTGACACAGCAGCACTCATAGTGACACAGCAGCACTCATAGTGACACAGCAGCACTCATAGTGACACAGCAGCACTCATAGGGACACAGCAGCACTCATAGTGACACAGCAGCACTCATAGTGACACAGCAGCACTCATAGTGACACAGCAGCACTCATAGTGACACAGCAGCACTCATAGTGACACAGCAGCACTCATAGTGACACAGCAGCACTCATAGTGACACAGCAGCACTCATAGTGACACAGCAGCACTCATAGTGACACAGCAGCACTCATAGTGACACAGCAGCACTCACAGTGATCATGAAACTCACAGGAAAATTTTTTTGCAGAAAGGCAAGTTTATTTTTCATCAAAAAATAAGAAAAATAAACCAGGATCCCCAGTGTTAATTATAGCAACAGTCAAGAATAAACTGGAGACTGTGTTCCATTAGCCTGACTGTCAAAGACAGTGTCAAGAAACCGTCTAAGTATGTAAATACACACGTCAGTAGAACATTTATTAATGGTTCACAATCCCTCAAGAGAGTTTCCTTGACAGCAATGAGGGGGTTTTGATGCAATGAATTGAATCTGATCGTCCTTAGATCGAACCTGATTGCCTCCAATTCACCCAGGCCAATAATAATAATAATAATTATTATTATTATTATTATTATTAAAGGAAAGGGCTAAATTGGTATGAACCGGGAAATTCAGCTCAGGAAAGAAAACAGGGCCAGAAATAGCGAGAGTCGTCCTCATTGTGTGTAATATTTATATCTCGTGGCCACGCACTCTTCTTGGATGAGAGGATCAAGATTCCCCCGCTAGAAATAGCCGCTAAGGGGGTACTAAACAAGTACATTGTCATTATGACACTGGATTTAGAATCTTTGCAAGCCTTTGGGTACCCACATTTGTCGTTCCCAATAATAATAATCTTTATTTCTACAAGTATATGTACAATGTATACCGGACTAGCTGACATCAGTGACATACTACTATATATATTATGCAGTTTGTACAATGTATGGGTAGCAATGGGATGTATACATTGTATACGAGGATGTTAGTCATTTTCTTTTGTGTGCGTAAACTTAGAGGATTTTTTCTCACATTATAAAAGGTATAGAATACAGTCAAATTGATGAGTGTGACACATATGCAACACTCAGGCATCTATAAATGTTGCGTGTGTGTCTTGATGATGAATTAGACACGTGTGCAATATCTAGGTATCTTTTTTTGTAGACGTTTCGCAATCCAGTGTCTTCAAGACTACGGTGCTCTTCAATAACTCCAAGATTGAGGGACTGATTACCTCGTGTTTTGTATATAGTTCTACAGTCTTCCCATTATGTCCTTGAATTTGCATTGATAAAGCCACTGGATGGCGAAACGTCTACAAGATACCCAGATGATGCACCTGTGTCTAATTCTACAGCTTGTGTATCTTATCTAGTTGACATACAATATCACTTTTTTTATTGCAAGGCAGAAAAAGGCTTCGGTCAAATGAATGAAAGCCTTATCCAGTCTGTCATAATATGCTACTAAAAACCCAAATCACGAAAAAAATTCCCCTACTTCGGGACAAATAATACCACTACATCTCAAACAAACCTCAAAGTTATCGATTTGAGTCTACTATAACTTTATGGGTTGTCTAAGCCTTCAGTGGCTTCTTCAGTGGTTTCCAGTACAGTGGAAGTTGACGTATTTTTTTACACTCGCTTATTAACAGAAAATAACAGATTGATAAGATACGCAGTAACCTTCATTACGTAAGTTATCTCAGTTATTTGTCTAACATAAGTTAGAAAATAACTGCTAGACGGAGTTTCTAGCAGGTCCTCCTTTTCCCCTCTATGAAACAGTTATTTAATCTTAGGATAAACTTACTTAATTCCAATGGCTATCTGAAATATATGGTTAAGGTAAGACGACAATCAGAAAACTCACATTGGAAAGTATTTAAACATAATCAGTGAAAGAATAGTTAATATCTATGAAAAACAAAACATTAAAACGCTAGGAAGTTGGGAACGCATAAAGGAATGTAAATATCAGACAATAAATATATGCAATATTTAAATACACTGACTAATTACCTACTTGGTCAAAAATCACTCATTTAAAACCCAGCTAAAGTGGACCTCCTAACACTGGATCCAGCGAGTAATTACGTAGCGTGGAAAACAATACCCTCAGGTAACCCTGAGGGAGCAACCTGACTCCCTCTCTCATACAGGTGATCTCACCCTTCACACTAATTATACAGTCACCCTCTGACCAAAGTCAAGCATGGGTGAGCCAGAAGCCGCCGCCCTTGCTGCTGTGCCCCGCCCTACGTCCCTTAGCCACCCCACCTTCCCGTGACCATCAATGGTCCAAGTCGGACTGAAACTAGTAATAAGCTCCCTTGTTCTTAGACACTAAACACCTCACCTCAAGACACTCCTAATAGCTCACTAGTCTGCGAATCCTTCATTCACTCCATTTATATTTCTTTTTTTTTCATGAGAATGGCTTTCTAGCTTGCACAGACAGCAGAGGTATGAATGCCTAACGAAGAAGAGTGGATGAAACTTTATTATTTTATTTTTGTGCAATGCAATTTACGAAAAGAGGGCTATTTTTATTATACCCCTCAACCCACTGCTTATAAACAGCAACAGAGGGCATCCAACTGAAACAAGAACAACGCAGTTTACTAAATGATAAATATTTAAGGATGAGATGAATTCGATCCTCTGGCGATATGAAAAATAACCCAGCAACTATATGACGTCCTGATAAGAGAGAGAAAAATATTTCACATTTGAGAGAAATAACCCACGATTCGGACGAAAATATCCCACGTTTGATACAGGAACATGCCACTTCTGAAATAAGACCAGAGTATCTGAGACAAATCTAAGCTGATTCCTTCCCTGTCTTATCTTCCCCCTTCTCCTTTTTCTTTCTCCTTGGGTTTTCCTTTCTTCTAGTTCTTCTTTTGCCTTGTATTTTCCTTCATTTTTTCGCTTTCTTCCTCTCGACTGCGGGATGAGCCTCATAGAGTGCTCCTTCCCATATGACTGTCTACTTTACTACCTTTTACTACTACCTTTACTACTACACTACTACCACTACAACCACATTTCATCTCTTGTAACCTCTGTCTGCCTGCCTATAAATACCCTTCCTCTGTCTCTGTGGTTATGTGACTTTGTAAAATATCCAAGTCGGCCGAAACGTCGTCGTAAGCTCCCTCTGTATATGCAGGTTTGGAAATCTAAGCTGTTGTTTATACGATACAGAAAACGTAAACGAGGACCAATGAAAACCACGGAAACAATGGGCCTAATAAGATAACACTGTCAACACTTATTTATCGAGACGTTTCATCTGTTCCACAGACAAGGAATTTCCTCTTGAGTTAACACGAGAATAAGAACAGTACAACATCTAAGAATAGAGCATCATTTAAGCCTGTCCCAGATAAAGAAAGCTCTTAGCTTCACCGTAAAGATATTTTCCTACACGTAAAGATAGTTTCTCCCTCGTAAAGATAGTTTCTCCATCGTAAAGTGACTGCCATTTCAGGAGGATTAAATCTAGAGTTCACTTTTATATTAATATTAATTTTAATCCTCTTAGCATTAAAAGGTTATTTATTAAGGAATTATTTCCAGCCCTGAAAAAATATCCTCAACGTAATAATAATAAAAATAATAATAATAATACTGCTGCTGTTACCACTACTACTACTACCATTACTACTACTAATAATAATAATAAAAATAATAATAATACTGCTATTACTATTACTAACGTCAATAATAATAATAATAATAATAATAATAATAATAATAATAATGCTAATACTAATAATAATTCAGATATTATAGAGGATTGTAAGGGTGGTTACCTAGATGAGTATACAGATGCTGAGCTCCAGCTCTGGGCTTTTTGGTTTGCATTAATATTTTATTCATGAAGGAGCGCTATACCAGTAAGGGTCTTACAGCGTCTGGGGAATGGAAGGTAATCACGTAAGCGCTAAACATTTTGGGGTCATAGAGCGCCTGGGAGGGGGTGGATGGGAGGTAATCAGGTTTGATCCGAGGAATGAGAGAGCAGCTCTAAATTCCTCTGATGAAGATATCTTAATAAGGATCCAATTCCTTGAATCAACAGGACTTAACATCAAGAGACTTTTGAAAAAAAATAAACACAGTATAAAACCCACACAGTGGGCGAAACGTAGTCATTATAATGTATTTGTGTTTATTTTACCACCATTTATTTCCAAGAGATTTTTTGCTCTATCTAATTTTGCTTCATAAAAAAAATCTATGGTATCCTATGTGTATGTTCACGTGTGTTGAGCCTCAGCGTCTACCATATCTCAGGTTATACTGTGCTCGGTACTATGCTCATCCCCTACCGTAGGTCCTCCTCGAGTGAGGTTCGCAGTCTCTTGTCCCCGGAGTCTATACTCAGTGTCCTGTCTTCCCGCCCCTTCACTGATTTTCATGACCTTGCATTTGCTGGGGTTCAATTCCAGTAGTCACTTGTCTGACCACTCCTGTAGTTTGTCCAGGACAATTTGTAACTTTTCCTTATCTTCATTCGTGTTTTCTCATTAATTTTACATATGCTGTAAACGGATATTATATATATATATATATATATATATATATATATATATATATATATATATATATATATAATCTGAGTGTCTCTCCTTGTATATAGTTCACATACACGAGAAACAATACTGAGTCTAATACTAATACTTGCAAAAAGTATCTTTGTACACTTTTCCATTCTAACACCTCTGACGATCACTGTCTCCAATCTATAAGTTACTATGTGCTTCGTGCTAGCGCATTCCGTATCATACCTGCATCTCAAGAATTAGTCTCAGTCTATTGTGAGGTACAGTATCAATAGTCTTCATGCATTTCAAGAATCCGTACTTCAGCACTCTCTCTCTCTCTCTCTCTCTCTCTCTCTCTCTCTCTCTCTCTCTCTCTCTCTCTCTCTCTCAACTATCCTCTGCATTACCTTAGATGGTAAGCATGTCAGTGATACTGGTCTGTAGTTTCCTGTAGGTCGCCTGTCTTAAATATGGGGAGTGCATATGTTGTATTCCTTATCTCTAGCATCTGTCTCACTCCTAGATTTTAGTTAGTGGTTAGACAGTGCTTCTGGTTCCTCTCGTAGAACTCATTGTGAAATCTGTTTGGTGTGTGTGTGTGTGTGTGTGTGTGTGTGTGTGTGTGTGTGTGTGTGTGTGTGTGTGTGGACCTCATATAAGCACATGCCAATACGCAAATATTAGCTTTTGTATACGAAATGAAAACTCACCCACAAGTTCAACTAACGCACGCACACACACACACAGACACACACACACATACACACGCACACACACACACACACATACACACACACACACACACACACACACAATTACTCGAACCACGACCGAATAAAAGAAGCAATTCACTCACCTCACTATCTACATTCACCTCTTCGAGCACCGACAGCGACTCTTGCCGTAGTCCTCCCTCAACTCCGAGGTAGTCCTGTCACCTAAATATGGCGGAAGAGTGCCAGTGCCACTCGCAGGAGAGACACTCTGGTACTGATCCATATCCGCAGTAACCGCGTTCGTGGTGACGTCACTGCCAGGTCCGCAGTCACTGGCGTAAGTTGCCGTTTTCTACGATCTGGCAACCCCGTTAATGGGAGGGGGGGGAAGAGGGGGTTGGCGGAGGGGGAAAGGGGAGCGAAAACTGTCTCAAATTAAAAAAAAAAAAGTAAATGAAAGAGTAAAAAAAAGTGAGCTTCTTATTCTCGTGTCGTGAAATCTTGGTATGAAAGGAGCGACAACGGACACGAGTACGTACGTTTGGAAGGAGGCAGAAATGCGGAAAGAAGTCTTTCCCTGGGTGACGTTTCGCTCAAAGTAGTGAAACGGAAGCTCTTCTTGGAGCGAAACGTCACCCAGGTAAAGGCTTGTTCAGCGTCCATGTGCATTTGTCCACATCGTAAAATCTGGATAACACGGGAACTGATACACACAATACGATCATCTATTGACAACGTTTCGCCCAAGCAATGGACTTTTCCCGAGTCACGAGACACGTGACTTTTAATGGTATTTTATACCATTTCTCACCAAAACTGGCAAAGCATATAATTACTCGGACAAGTGAGTAAATAACACAAATAAACACGAACAAAAATTTTAAATGGACGATAATTTCTGTAACACATATTTCGGGCTCACCACGAGACCCTTATCAGACGTCACGAGAATAACCGTGCACTCACCCGGCCGGGCTCTGCTCCTGCTAAAGGCGTTGATTATTATGAACAATTGTACCATCTGGTATAAGAATGTTGCTGGAACAATAAATGAAGGTTATTTGGTGTGTAAATTATTTACGACTCTGGTGATGTGTATTCTCTCTCACACACACACAGAGGATCCATACATAGCTTTAAGTGAGGTACGATAAGGCTCTTGGAGCAGGGAGTGGACCTAATAGCGAGTTAGCGACTAGAGAAGAGGCGGGGCCAGGAGCTATGACTCGACCCGTATAGCCACAAATACGTGAATACACATCCACACCACATTCAACAGGCCAAATGTTTATCGACAAGTGCCTTTGACAACTAATAACTACACGCACGCACGCACCCACACACACACACACACACACACACAACACACACACACACACACAACAGGTGTGTGTATGGGCAACTTCGCCAGACAAACACCCTCCAGTATCTACATCTCTGGCCTCTCGCCAGATACGCACAAACTTAACACCAAGTACCAGCCGAAGAGCAAAACCTCGCTCGTCCCCTCCCCAGACGAGTACCTCCATGGACTACATCAATTTTGATCCCAGGGAGTGGAGGGTAGCTCTAATTTTTCGGATCAAAAAACCCCCTTCTCCACATCAAGGCACAGCCCTCGTACGATTCCCTTGGAGGAAGCCGTGCGTCTCTCCGTAATAGAGGTCCCTTGATGCTAGTGTTGGGCTCTTCATCCAAGGAACTGGAGCTACCTTCCTCCGCTATTTTTGCCCTGGATCAAACAGGGAGTGACATTCACCAGGCAATCTACTAATTCACAACGGCTACAAATGTTATATATATATATAATATATAACATAAAATGTGATATTAAAGTTATTCTATACCACTTAAAAGCTAAGGAACACTCTCATGGCGTCCTAAGATAGATCACTTGTAAGATTGAGAGTGTAAGAAGCTGCCAGGCCAAGGACCTGTCACTATCAGTCTTCCATCCATTACGGACGGGATTTTGGCATCGATGTATAAAGATGGTGAGGATGAGAACTGGGAGTTGCAGCGGGTGATCAATATACCGTGACATTTGTTAACGTGTTTACATATATCGTGGGAGATCGATTGAGAGAGAGAGAGAATATTATATATATATATATATACATGCAGGATGGCAGGGGTGAGCAGGGATGGCGTCTCATGGCTACTCTTTCTACCAGTAACATACCTAGTTAAGGTTCCCACAGTTCAACAAGAATATGAAACAGGGCAGCAATGCGTTCGTGATAAATACAATTTTCACACACACACACACAAATCCAATTTGGTCATCACATCCAGTTTTCCCAACAACACAAATCCTCGACAATCTTGAATGTGATCAAGATCTTCAATTTTTCCTGACAGAAAACGAAGCTTTCAGACTGGCTTTGAAAGGCGCCTTATTGGACAATCTTAGTTAATAGCCAATAATTTTTTTCCCGAGGGGTAAGTACAAGCTACGGACGCAGTTTATCGTGCCCCAATATTCTCCACACGCCAGAGAAAAATCACCCGATCTGCCCCTGGTTACCTGGGGAAGGTGGAGATGAGTGAGGCTGCAGGAGGAGTGATACAGAGTAAAGATGCTTCTCTTTGCTATCATCAGACGCCATACTTCTCATCTGTTTTTTCCTTGTTTTACGAGTGAAGGCAGAATTTGTGTGGTGCTGAGGGGGATGTCGAAGGCATGGAGAGGGTTAGGAGAGGTGAAGAGAGGAGAGGGAGGCAAGTGGAACGGAAAGAATAGGGGAAGAAGGAAGAAAATAGAGTGGGAGAGGGACCATGTTGGTTGTCACACCATCTGGTGGTAGCGGCATATTTTTATATGCATGCAAATAGGCAAACAGAAACACACACACAACCGTACACACATGCGCACACACACACGCGCGCGCACACATAAACACACACAGGAGCAAGGGGACACAAAGTTTAAAACTCAAATGAGTCAAATTGATGTTAGGAAGTATTTCTTCAGCCTTAGAGATGTCAGGAAGTGGAACAACCTGGAGAGTGATTTAGTGGAGGCAAGATCCATACATAACTTTAAGAAGAGGCACGATAAGGCTCTTGGAGTAGGGAGAGTGTGGACCGAGTAGCGACTAGAAGAGGCGGGGGCAGGAGCTGTGAAAAGACCCTGTAACCACAAATAGGCGAGTACACACAGGCGAAATGGAATAACAATTCTGAGGCGCCTTAGTAAAATAATGACTCACTAGGTGACCAGATAGAGCTTTTGATTATCTGACCGAGACCTTCTGTTGGCTTCCAGGTCCATCCCGTAAAACTTGAATATCACATCATAAACCTTGATAACAGGTTATCTTACTCCCCCTTCTTCCCTACAACCCTAACCAATTTCCTTTTTCCTTCCCCACCCTTAAGCCCCTACCTACCAAAGCCTCAAAAAGCCATGCTTTTTTTTAATGTGAAAAACACTTTGCTTTTCACATTAAAAAACAACAGCCCGTGAGAATCTAAAACAAAATGAACAAAGTCCTGGGGAGCATCGCCCCCTCCAACAACCCGGTCTCAGACCAAGTATCATATATTGGAAATGAAAATATTACAAGAATAAAAACAGGAAAGTAAACCTAAGAGAATGTTAAATGTGAAAAAGAAATAGTAAAATGTATCTGCAAATGTAAATGGTCTTGAAGTCAGTGCAGGAAGGTATAGGTTAAGGGAAGAGTAACTGACTTTCATCACTCTAACAGAGACACCAATCTTTCAGGAATTCCCAATTCAGTTATTTTTGGGCAGCGTCGGGATAAGACCAGGAAAGAGGGTAATCAGGAAAATTTAACAATAAACAGAGGGGGTTTGGGTAAATGAAATTTTATGCTTATACAATTTGTTTCATAAAAATATCGACTAATTTTATACTTATCCATTTTTTGCTTAAAAAAAAAGGAGCGGAAAATAATAGTCATGGCAGTAACGTAAGAGCCAGGAGTTATTATAGAAGAAATATACAATCTATAAATATAAAAATAAACCTGGACAAGGTTATGGAGACAGGAAATACTGAACGTAGTTTTATGATTGCCGTGAACGTTCACTTATGTTATATGTGAATGTGGAACAATTTAATTGTACACTAGACATGGAACAAACTGGAGCACATTTCCCGACTAATTAACATGGTATACAATCTCGATGCTTTTGTGAATACTCGTGATTATTCACAAGATTTTTTTTCAAATTGACGAGTCAAAGTTAATTGCAATTAGGATATTCTAATTAAAGCCGTTTTTATGAAGTAAGAATGATGCAGTGGTACGGAGATTTTGGCCAGGGTACATAACAGGACACCAAAGAAGAGGAAGAGAAAACAATAATAATAATAATAATAATAATAATAATAATAATAATAAATTATAATAATTGTATTATTATTATTATTATTACCAATATCAAAGGATGAAATGGAAGACTCGTAATCCCACGGTAACATAAAAATTTTCATTGATGTGGCTTTTCCCAAAGAGAAAAAATCGCTCAAAAAGCTCCTCCTCTCGTTAACCCAAATGACAAAGTGTAACGATGGATTTCCAGGTTACCTAACCGTGACGATTTACTCGTCAGATCACATGAGAAACAAATGCAGTTTTATTCGGTAATATTTGTGTTTCACTCGGTGACTGGTCGGCGATTTCACGGTATCTGCCTTTTTGTGTTACTCTGAGAAGAATTCACGCACAGTTGAAGGCGCGTGTACGTGTGAAGTGAGTCGAGTGGGTGCAGACCGAGGTAATGATATGTGTAAAGTAATGCGGAGGTAAACCTGATGTTGTTGGACACTATTAAACCTAATAACACTGGACAGTAATGTTTACATAGGCAGCTCATGTCTGAATAATCCCAATACTGAGTAAGGCATCATGAAACGTTAAGAATATGCACACACCCTTCCAAACACACCCACACATACTGTACGTTACACACAGTGTCCTGAACACCCCATCGACCAGTAGGGAGGGTGTGAACCTTCCTAGGTAGTTTTAGATTCCCTTATCTTCACGATATCTTACAGTGAAAACTAGTATAGATATTATGAGATAAATATATCCAGCTTCAGTATTCCACAAGAGGTCACGCGTGTAAACGTATACATCTTAGAAGGAAAAATAATGGTGCTACACCAACATTTCTGCCTGTTACTAGGATCTTAACAGAGCGAAACATCGTAATGAAAGTTTCTCTTTGCAAAATGTGTATTTTTTTCCACTGTTGTCTGCAGTACACCATTTGGTTGCACCGAATTCGTAAATGTCGATAACAGATGGATCCGTTTGTGTGGGTAGTCAAGGTGTTTGTCTTAAGACACTCTTGCTCCGTCCAAGACGCTCTTGTCCCCTCCCAAGATACTTCTGTCCCGTCCTGAGACGCTCTTGTCCCCTCCCAAGATTCGCTCCGTCCCAAGACACTCTTGTCCCGTCCTAAGATGCCGTCCTTCTCCACCCATAATGGCTCCTGTAAATCCTAGAGGACAATAACTATGCTCATATCTGCATGAAATAAAAGCCATTCGACAACGCAGCGACAATTTCCATTAGCTCTGCAACAATCCCCGCAGAGCTCGGCGGGTGGGAGCTGCCTAAGAGATGGAAGAGCAGTGTGGGGCGTCCCTCTGTCCACAACACTCGCTCTCACTCAGGCGAGACGACGACATGACCAACATATGAGATAAACTCTCAACACATGCTCAAGAACGACACTGTGTATGTTCAACACGGAGTTGCATCAGTAACGTTAACTAAGGTACCCCGAGTCGTCATTTTCTGAAGTGAATAAGAGATGGGAGTTCGAAGTATGATATGTATGTATTTTTGTCTTATAGCGTTGTTATTCACATAGAAGTATGTAAAGACATACACGAAACTGATGAGAAACATTTAACTGGAAATATTTCTAATCAATTGTGCCTTTTTAGGCCTTTTCCGAAATTTCCTATACCATTTATGTTACATTCCAATATATATGACCATCGAATGTGACCGAGATTTAATGAACAATGGTATTCGTGATAAAATATACCTTCAGCTATGAAGAATATAAATAATAAGTACGAATGGACCTTAAATACGTTAAAGATCATTCGCACAACAAATTAAAAAAAAAAATCTTCATATCCGGAAATATTTACCCACTACAAAAGTGGAGTATCTGTATATCTGATGCCCTTGTATACATGATCATGCCAGCTGAACAAAGAGAGAAGTACCCCCTGCTGGAACAACATCTCACGAGTTTGGACAGTGCTGGACACACTGTCTAGCGGGTGACCTCACAGCACGACATGAACACCATCGGGCGATAAATTGTTCCAAGATGGGCTGGGCACACGTTGGGCTGGGCACAGCGAGTTCGGGGCTGTTACCAAAATTGGAACATCGACTAAGGCAAGCAGCTCATCTACAGCGAGACCACCTGCAGAGTCTGGACTCCTCTTTGGGGATGTTTAGGGGAAGTCAGTCCCTGGCCTCCCTCTATTTTTCTCTGGCAGTTTCTGGAGGTTGTCTGTAGGGATGTCTGACTCTTGCAGAGAAGAGATGATCCTTTTTTAAATTTTCTTGATCCTCCTAGAGCTCCTTGATCCTCCTAGAGCTCCTTGATCCTCCTAGAGCGACGAGGTAAGCCAGTGAACCTCTCTTGCGGTTATAACAATAACAAAAATCCATGAATTATTAGTTTGAGTGCCCAAGTGTAGTGATTATTCAAAGGAGCAATAATATTACAGAAAAAATAATATTACAGTCCATTTCACGCTCTCTGAGCACCTTCGTAGTTTGCAATCATTGTGTCTACTCACAAAAACAAATGGAGAGGTGATTCCATCCCAATATTGTAATATATTTTAAACGCTATATGCAGAACAACCAATGTGAAAAGAAATAGTGAACTTCCAAGCGCTTTCGTGACTTCTCACATTATCAAGAAAATGTGAGAATTGTGAGAAATGTAAATAAACACGAAAGCGCATGAAAGTTCAATATTTTTTCACAGTAGTTCTTCATATTTGTAATATCACCTGTTTACTGTGATTCGTTTCACTTAAACGCTATGTGCAGTGATTATTATGGGAGCGTTAAACTCGTAGGGATTATTCAGCTCCTGTAGGGGGGTATTCAGGCTCAATTTAGGGAACTGGAGCACGGATCCAATTCCCTAGATCAAGAGCCTCTCACTCGCGTGTATTTTAGAGGAACTGGGTCGAGAATTATATCAGTTGTACCCAAGACGTAGTCTAGGGTTTCAAGACGCAAGTGGAGAAACATTGCTTATTTTCTTATGGAGTTTAATTATCTGTTTGATGCAGACTGTTGATGCTTTCTCAAAATTTAATGTCTTTTGTCAGAAATTAATTGATGTGCCTTTCGGGCAATGTGAGATCATTTTTTTTCCAGTGGGTTGCCTATTTGTGTCCGAATTTATATCATATGGCCGAATTTTGCATTCACTCATTCAAACAATCGAGTCCATCACCGGTTACGACAGCGACCTCTGATTCACTATAGAACCAGAGGCTCTATGGTGGATGAGCGTGGTTGTAGCTTCTCTAAAGCTACAACAGCAATCACTCTCGTACTGAGCTAAACGCGAGTTATCAGCTCTAACGTTTATCTCCATTACATTTCCATTTGCCAAAACTCACAATGACAGCACTGGCAGAATTTATCTTTTTTTTTTTTTCCTCCTAGCCGTCTTCGTCAATTTACATTTTCCTCCTCTAAACTCTTTTCTTTCTAGTGCAGTGGAGCGAGCAGAGGGTGGCTGTATTTACTCTGGTCCACACTCGCCATGTCAGCCTCATACAGCTCCATAAAGACGCCGGGAAGAAAAATGAATGTTGGGTGGTTACAAAAACGCCTTACATCGGTATTTAGAAGTGCAGCCTCAACCAACATGTTCCTCATTAGTATTCAGCTGCAACGCTAATCTTTATGAAGTTTAAATGTTATATATATATAATTTTTTTTGGTGGGATGGTGAGGTTTGTTTTGTGTTTTGTTGATTTTTTTTTTACCGGATCAATTGTAGGCATTGTGGATGTCCTGGTGAAAACTTTGGAACATTGGACAAAGTTCTGAACCATCCGTTTCGAACCCTACACATATGGTGTCATCTTTGTGATCAATATATTTGTCAGCTATTGTAAAACAAAAAGACATTATGTGCATTGCAAACCTTTATTGACAGACGTTTCGCTCGAAGGAAAACTTTATAAAGTCAGGGCATCTAACAGGTGGTAGTCAGAACAGATAAATAATCCACCTTCTACGCTTTTTTTTGTGGAAATAATTTCTTTTACCACGAAGAGTATTAAAACACAATTATTATTATTATTATTATGAGGAGGAGAGCCAAACTCGTAGGAGTATACAGCGCCTGTGGGAGGTGGGCAATGGAAAGCATACAAGCATAATTCAAGGAATTGGGAGACAGATCCAACCCCCTAGGTCAGGACTCAGGAGTCCTTCAAAAGCGTCAAGGAACCTTCCCTGACTGGGTGAGAACACACGAAAACTTGCCCAACACTGCAATTGCAAGCTGGACCCATGTTTGTTTCGCATTTCTATTAATAATCTTTACAATTTTTTTCGGTATTCATCTTTCTGAATTTTGACGATTTTTGGATCAATAGCCACATAACTAAAAAAAATACACGTGTCTAGTGAATAAATTACGGTGCTCGTGACACAGTTGAAGCACAAACACAGTGAAGAAGAAGAATAAAAGAAGGAAGAGGAGGAAAGAAGTGGAAAAGATACATTGAAGAAATCACAGAGAACAAGAAGATGCACACCGTATGTGACTGAAATCCTTATTGGTACTGCAAAAATAATCGAAAAATAATCGAATGTCATTGTTATCCCCTCTGAAAACTCGGCGTGTGAAGTTTTAAGCGGGATTTCAACAATAACAACATCTGTTAAAACTAACCAGGGTGTTTCACTCGTAGGAGGCCCCGAGCTGGTACCCCCGTAGTTGCAACCGGACATAATATACAAAGACGGTGGCAACTACGGGAGTACCAAGTCGGGGCCTCCTACGAGTGAAACACCTGTACACCATGTTAGTATGCAGGTGTTAAGTGTTTTCAGAAAGAGTCTTCTATATATGCACTCGTTCCATCTCGAGTTAAGACAAACTTGATTCTGTTTAAGTATTGCAAGCCTTGCTTCTGCATATGCAAATGTGAATTATTTTCAATTGGTTACAGACATGGTAAACATGTGTGCAGACTTTATGGCTGTTGTTTAATTAATACAGCCTGAACCCCGTCGTTAAGGTGAAATAATGCACTTTTCTTTTTTAAAATAGATTAAATATTAAATTGTTTTCATTCGGGAAGCTTTTTTTTTACTGATAATTTTGATAATTATTACCGATTCTTTGTTACGTAATCTAATATATATATACTGTATGTATGTGTGTGTGTGTGTGTATGTGTGTGTTGCGCGATAATACCCAAAGCCGGGTAATAATAATAGTAACAATAATATTTTAACAATAATAATATTTTAATCATAACTAAGCACTAAACCCAAAATACCAATGAAGATGACGATTAATTTGGTCCGACGACGAGAATTATTTTGACATTTACCCCCCAAAAAAGAAATTAAACACGCATGGTTCAGTCAGTAGTGTGATTTGATTTTTTTTTTTTACCCAGTATACCTTGAGAGGGTTTCGGGGGTCAACGCCTCGTGGTGAATCAGGACTTAATCAACCAGGCTGTTACTGCTGGCCGCACGTAAACCGACATATGAGCCACACCCTGGCTGGTCAGGGTGAAGACAGTCAGGGGTCTACTGGTAATCCCCCTTATGTATGCTGGGAAGCAGCTGAACAGTCTTGTGCCCCTGACACTTAATGTATTCTCAGTGTACTCGTGGTGCCCCTGACACTTACTGTGTTGTCTCAGTGTACTCGTGGTGCCCATGCATTTCATTAGAGGGATGTTGCATCCTCTGTCATGTCTTTTGCTTTCATAGGGAGTGATTTTCGTGTGCAGATTTGAGATTAGTCCCTCTAGGATTTTCCAAGTGTATATTATCATGCATCTTTCTCGCCTGCATTCCAGGGAGTACAAATAAAAGGACTTCAACCGGTCCCAGTAATTTAGGTGCTTTATCGTACTTATACGTTTAGTGAACGTTCTTTGTATATTTTAAAGATCTGCAATTTTAGTGGTAACAAATGAAGTATATTAGAACTAGAACTGAGAGTAATAGTGCTAATCCAAATACTCGATAAAGCTCCACTGTGGGTGAAACATCGTATATAAAGCTCCACTGTGGGTGAAACATCGTATATAAAGCTCCACTGTGGGTGAAACGTAATGCCCCTTTGTGGGCGAAACATCGTATGGTAAAGCTTCACTGTGGATAAAATATTGTGAAATAAAGCCATACTATGGGTGAAAGGTCGTACAATATCGCCATTTCCCTGTTGGTGAAACGCAGTGTAATAAATTGCACTGCAGACGAACGTCATAAAATAAGGCCCTTGTGTGTACTCACCTAGTTGTGGTTGCAGGGGTCGATTCACAGCTCCTGGCCCCGCCTCTTCACTGGCCGCTACTGGGTCACTCTCCCTGCGCCATGAGCTTTATCATACCTCTTCTTAAAGCTATGTATGGAACCTACCTCCACTACATCGCTTCCCAAACTATTCCGCTTCCCGACCACTCTGACTGAAGAAATACTTCCTAACATCCCTGTGATTCATCTGAGTCTTCAACTTCCAACTGTGTCCCCTTGTTGCTGTGTCCCATCTCTGGAACATTCTGTATCTGTCCACCTTGTCAATTCCTCTCAGTATCTTATATGTCGTTATCATGTCCTCCCTATCTCTCCTGTCCTCCAGTGTCGTCAGGTCGATTTCCCTTAACCTCTCCTCGTAGGACATACCCCTTACCTCCGGGACTAGTCTTGTTGCAAACCTTTGCACTTTCTCTAGCTTCTTCACGTGCTTGGCTAGGTGTGGGTTCCAAACTGGTGCTGCATACTCCAGTATGGGCCTAACGTACACAGTGTACAGGGTCCTGAACGATTCTTTATTAAGATGTCGGAATGCTGTTCTTAGGTTTGCTAGGCGCCCATATGCTGCAGCAGTTATTTGTGTGTGTGTGTGTGTGTGTGTGTGTGTGTGTGTGTGTGTGTGTGTGTGTGTGTGTGTGTGTGTGTGTGTGTGTGTGTGTGTGTGTGTGTGTGTGTGTGAAAGTCGAATAATAAAGAACCAGTAGGGGCGAAACGTCACCTGAGCGCAATACTTTAATTTAAATTTCGTGTTAATCACGGAAAAAG
Source organism: Cherax destructor (assembly GCA_009830355.1). Classification (NCBI taxonomy): domain Eukaryota; kingdom Metazoa; phylum Arthropoda; class Malacostraca; order Decapoda; family Parastacidae; genus Cherax; species Cherax destructor. The sequence continues at coordinate 480,294 of WNWK01000342.1, forward strand.
CGCTAAACCCGTAGGAGGCATACAACGCCTGAGGAATGGGAGACATTCAGGTTCGATCCGAGGAATGGGAGGGTAAATCCAGAACCCCTCCCCTCAACCAGCATCGAAACAATGGATATTTACTGACCACACCTTCGGCTGACAACCTAAGAACCCGGGTTCGATCTCGGAAATAGTCCAAACGTGTGGGCGAGTCGCCTCATTCCTGTTCCATTTACTTGGATCAACAGCATACCAGCACCGAGGCAAATTCGTGGGTATAAAGTAATTCCACTATTAAAAACAGCTCCTGATGAGCCGCTCTGTGGTGCATACCTCGGTCCACACGTGGCTGGCACCGACAGAGCCAGGTCAATCAGGACTGGTGTGGGACCTGGACGAGGGGGCGGTGACCCCCGAAACCTCTCCAGACAGGTAATCTAAAGATAATCGCAGGAGTTACACAATAGGCCCACCAGGCTTCACGCCCTCAGGCATGAGAAGCCATAGAATTTGTTCAAGGTGTTCAACCCACCTGTGTTCCGACACTAATTAGTGGAGTGGACAGGAAAATTTAATTTTTCCTCTTTTCAGAACACATTTTCAAAATAATAATAATAATAATAATAATAATAATAATAATAAAGCAATAATTATTATTACTGCTAATAATAATGCATTGAACTTTATTATTGTTTATCATCATTTTAGAAAAAGTAAATGAAAAAAATTGACGATAAAAAAATGGAGAAAAAATGTAATAATAGCATAACAATCGTCTCTTCCAACATTTCAAAATTTAAAGCAAATTAAAAACCTGACAAATTGAGAATAAAATGAGACCTGCTGAGACCTCCGTTGCATCCCACACCAACCACCTTCAGAGCTACCTAACTTTTGGGACATCGTTTGTCCATAGAATTGGAGAGGAAGCCTCTTCCCACCAAAGGAATGCCACACACGTACCTTTAACGTCGATACACGGCACTTCCCTACCCGGGGAGCCGATGCCGGGTCACCAAATTGGAAGAGACCCGGGCTGGGATCCATACCGGCAAACACATGGAATAGAATTGAATAAAATGAGCAGACACAAGTGCGACTAATGGAATCGGTTCCTTGGCTAGTGCAGTGTTATTGATCAATACCACTCGTTCTTGGGTACAATAATATATAAATATATATGTCGTGCCTAATAGGTAAAACTGGTCAATTAGCAATAACTCATTTAAAATTAAGTCCTTTCTAAAATTTTCTCTTATACATTTAAAGATATTTTTTTTTTCATTTATGTTAATGTAAAAATTTATAATTTTGTACCAAGAGAAACTTTGAAAACTTACCTAACCATATTATAACAAGCGCAATTTAATTTAGCCTAACCCAACTAAATCTATTTTAGCTACGTTTACAATAATTTAATAATAAACAAACACAATGAAATATATATTTTTTTCGTTAGGTTCAGAATGATTTTTGCGAAATTATTGCATACACAAATTTTCGCTTGTCTTACATGGCAAGAAGAGCGTTGCTATTTAAGCCAAAATCGCAAGTTTTACCTAATCGGCACGACCTATATATATATAGCTATAGCAGAGGAAATTTTGGAATTTCTTAAAGATGCCTGGAAAAAAATTCAAACCATGTGATTATCAATATAATCAAAACCAAGCACTAAACCCAGTAGGGTCATACAGCGCTGCCAAACCACGTAAAAATATTACAATTACCTTTTTTAATTTCATATAAAAAACGATTTTCGAGACTCGGCCAGAGATCTCGACCCCCTCCCCCGCACATCTGAGCGAGTACAACTCTGTGAATAATGATATGGTCGTCAGGAGACCCACCGAAGGGTAGGTATCTGGGTCCTTCCCTATCCTCCCCCAAGCCACGACTGTTACACCCACCCACAACACCATCCTTTTCTTAACATTAGACAACAAAACACGAGAGGAGATGGATCGATCTGCGGATGAAGAGGTAGACAGATAAATGGATAGATTGACAATATGAGAAGATAGGTTATATTTTGATAACTTGCATGGCCACACGCGATCAAACCCTCTGAAGTCTATTCAGAGTCTTGTTTTCGTTCTCCTCCAAATCATTACCTTTTTCTAGTAGGCTGAGGAAAAACTGTGTCTGTCTGTCTCTCTCTGAGATTGTTTCAATTGTTTTGTGTGTTTCTCTCACCTCCCTACCTCTTTAAGCCTTCTTCCTCCTTTACTATCCCAATCTCTCTCTCTCCTTTTCCTGCATTCTCCTCCAAATCATTATCTCATTCTAGTATGCTAAGGAAAAATTTCTCTCTCTGAGATTATTTCTAGTTTTTTTGTGTGTGTATTTCTCTCCCTTCCCTTTCTCCTCTTCATCCCTCTTCCTCCCTTTCTATCCCTTCCCAACGTAAACACGGCGCCTACTCCAACCTACACCCGAATCCTCACAAGTGAACACCTGATACATGGGCTTTCACGTTGTTCTTATATATTCTTACCCATTGCCCTTATTGCCCAGTAAAGGATGGGCCACTAGCTGGCCAGTCTGTTGTTAATGCATCAGCTCTCTGAAACAAGCAGAGGGACTAAGAAAAAGTCTATTCTTTTGCTTAAAGTTTTTTGTTTTGTTATGTAAAGAGGGATAAGTGGTGAAGTAACCAGAAAAATATGCCCTTGAACTTAAAAAGTATATATGAAGGGTAATTGGGAAAATATGAGAGAGAATATTTATAGTTACTGGAAGATAATACACAAATATCCCGCATATAGAAGAGAAGACGCTTACCTGCGGGGTCCATAAATAACAAAAAAAAAGGCACAATACCGTGACTGTCACGGTATTGTGCCTTTTTTTTTTTGGTTATTTAAAAGAACAATGTTCATGGTGTCTGTTTTCATTATTGTTTCTCGCATTTCTGTGTTTTGACCCAGGATGTGTAGTACTATAGCTGCTGCCTGAGTAGAGACATCAATAATCACATTATCAATATACGAAACACGTGAAACGGTTTTAATTAAGAGAAAATAGTGAAGCTCTCATAGTCCACGCCAGGCAAGTAGAGACCTGCTGCTGTTGTTCACCTAGCTGTCAATAGGTACCTGGGTGTTACTGTTGTGGGTCTTATTATACGGACGAACCTGTGGATTATAACGGGATTAATCTACACTAATTTTTTTTGATCATCCTGGATTAATAATTCCCCCATCCGGGTTTAATTATCCGAAAAGTGTTTTTCTCCATCTCTTATTATAGAGACGATCTTTTGTAAATATCTAAAAAGCTTCCTGAAGCCAGAAATCAAAGATTAAATTCTAAACCAAGGGATCTCAAGAAGAAATACGCCAGGTAAGAATGAGATCTTACATCTGAATAAGCTACAACAGTATGGTAATGTTACCGTGTAGTTTTATGCTGTGAACAGTACGAGTCCTTTGAGCCTTGTATAATTATTCAAGACTATAAGGACTCGTACTGTTCATATCCCTCCTATTCACTCTCCTCCGCTGTGTAAAAAGGGCCAGAATTCTCGCCCATGACTTGAATTCTATTCAAGAATCACAGATGTATTCAGCTGGAAAAGGTAATTTTTTTCTCCATAACTTTTTATAGCAGCTTCATAAAAAAAAGAGCTTTGCCGCTATAAAGGGGTTGGAACCCGAGGATAAAGGAGCCCATCCATAACACTGCTGTCAGACCCCCTGAACGACACGGGCACGGGGCACCGCTTCTCCGGCAGCCAATCATAGCTCATCCACCTCCAGGTGCTCGATTCTTAATGGCCAACGCTCTGCGGATACGGGGACTCCCGAACCGCGGCATTAGCAGTGATCCAGACAACCAATAAGAACCAAGTATAGTGTTGCGGGTGAATGCTATTTGTGGGTTTTAGTGCTAGCTGGGAGACACGTGGCCACAAAACGATATTTATCTTGACTGGTAATATGTGATACCTTTGTAGGCAACAGCCTTTGCCCGTTCATAAATAAGGCACAACAGAGACGCGTGTCCTTGGAAGATGCCTTTTATGCCTTGCGGAAGACTCACAATGGATCCCTAATATCTTTTTGCTGTTGGGAATTCATTCTGAGTTCTAAACTATACTTTGCGATATTTTTTAAATGTATAAAAAATCCTATTTCAAGTGTCGATATATTACGCATAACAAAATATCCTACAATCCAATATTCCATTAGGAAACTTACACTAGAACAAGATGCCATAGCCATATAAAAAAAAAAAAGAGCTGCCTAAACTTTTTTCTCATTAGATTGGCAGAACATCTTTAAGATGGATCGAGAAAGCAGAATTCACCAGAGACAACACAATAAGTGTCCGGGGCCCAAGACTGTTCAACTGCCTCCCAGCATACATGAGGAGGATTACCAATAGACCCCTGGCTGTCTTCAAGAAGGCACTGGACAGGCACCTAAAGTCAATACCTGACCAACCGGGCTGTGGTTTGCACGTCAGTTTGCGTGAGGCCAGCAGTAACAGCCTGGTTGATCAGACCCTGATCCACCATGAGGCCTAGTCTCGGACTGGGCTGCGGGGTGCGTTGACCCCTGAAACCCTCTCCAAGTAAACTCCAGGTAAGCAGGAACTCCCTCTGAACAACCAGCCTCTTGACAACACGTTGCTTCGATCACACCTTCAATACTTATCATAATTGCATTGCTTTTCCTGACAGTCACCGGTTCAAGTAATACACTCTGAGCAGCGGAAGAGTGCAGCCGCTGAGTCACTCAAGTTTCAGATATCGTAAGAGTTTCAGGGGTACCCAATGGAAATGCTTAATCCGAAGGTGGTCTGTCATCGACCGCTGTTTGGATAAAATTACAGTAATCGCCTTTTTTTGTAGGACTTGATATCCCAGTGGCTTCAGGAATGCCCCATGGACGCTCTTCTCTTGAACGAGGCTCACCGGCGACCGCTCTCCTTCAGTATTTATTCCAGTGACTCCTGAAGCTGGACCTTGAAAGGTTAGGTTAGGTTAGATTCGTCAGGAAACTGGACTATATACAAAACCCAAGAGGGTCACCACATAGAACGAAAGGAACACGTAAAGGACTTGGGAATAATTATGTCTGCTGATCTGTCTTTTAAAGACCATAACAAGACAAAGATCTCAACAGCCGGGAGGATGACGGGGTGGGTATTGAGAACTTTCAAAACAAGGGAAATAATGCCGATGGTGACACTCTTCAAATCGCTAGTGCTCGCTCACTTAGAATACTGCTCTGTGCTGACGGCCCCGTTCAGGGCAGGAGAAATATCAGAGCTGGAACAAATTCAGAGATCGTTTACGGCTCACATTGAGCCATTGAAACATCTAAATTATTGGGAACGCCTTCAAGTCTTGAACATGTACTCATTGGAGTGTAGGAGAGAGAGATACATGATAATATATACCTGGAAAGTACTTGAGGGCCTGGTCCCAAATCTGCACACTGCCATAACAACATACTGGAGTGAGAGATATGGGAGGAAGTGTAAAATAAACCCAGTGAGGAGCAGGGGTGCGGTGGGGACAATACGGGAGCACTGTATTAACATCCGGGGTCCCAGACTATTCAACATCTTACCAGAAGATATCCGAAACATCGCTGGAACCAGTGTAGAAGCCTTCAAGAGGAAACTGGACAAGTATCTTCATCGGGTGCCAGATCAACCAGGCTGTGATGGATATGTGGGGCAGCGGGCCTCCAGCAGCAACAGCCTGGTTGACCAGGCAAGCACCAGACGAGCCTGGCCCATGGCCGGGCTCAGAGAGTAGATACTCTCGAAACTCTTCAAAGGTATATCAAAGGTAAGTGTTTCCTGACTCGGATCTTGGTCATATAATGACCCACCACTGCAGCTTTTGGTCATTTGACCGAGGCCTTCCACTGGCTGAGGGACTTATTACCTCATCCTTTGTATATAGTTCTACAGTCTTCACAATATGTCCTTGTAATGTACTGATAAAGCCACTGGAGGGCGAAACGTCTACAAATAAAGATACCCAGATGTTACACACACACGTCTAATTCCTTATTCACAAAGATAGTCTTTATATTCTTGTTACTTGAGGTACGTGATAGCAGCAACACGAGGGTATGTAAAAGTCTTACCCAATCTGCACTTGTTATTCTTCCTCTATCTTCTCTTCTTTATCATCATTAAGCCCCCTCTTCATCTTTTGCCTCTCCCCATGCTCCTCCTCTTTCTTTACCGCATCTTTTCCCATCCTCTCTCTCTTCTCCTCCTCCTCCTCTAATCTTCCTTAAACTAGTGCCTTTGTCTCCGTTCTTCCATTTTTCTCAACCAGACGCGTGCGGTGAATTCTTAATTACGAGTATCCACCCGCACGTGTCTCACAGCTGTGTGTGTGTGTGTGTGGGTGTGTGTGTGTTTGTTTTATGGAAGGTTGTCAACCTCATGTTTTCTCTCACACACACACCAGGGGCCAGGAGCTGAGTCTCGACCCCTGCAACCACAAATAGGTGAGTACACACACACGTACACACGTACATTCTGTATCAGTACTCCGAAGTGGCCTTAATTACACTGCCAGTTAAAAAAAGTACTATGAACAGTATCAGAAATGTTATGGGAACAGACAAAATAGAGAATGAAATTACTAATTCAGAATGAAAACCTTATACATAGCAAATTTTCGCTTCCTCGTGAAGATATACAAGCAAATACATTTCTTTATATCTGAAATACACTCATGAAGTAACCACCTGGTTAACATAATCGCTTCTGAATAAACTACACTATTTACCATAGGATTATGAAGTAACTGCGTTAACTGTTTACCATACGCTTGCAACACATCAACTTCATGCATCGAATGCAGAGTAATTTCGACTCCAAAAGGTGATCTAAATAATTTCCTATTTATTTACTGGCCAGGCGAGTGTTTTGCGACGAGCACTTGCCATGGTATCATGTCCTAAATCATAATATTGGATTAACGCTATGACTCCCATCGTGAGTTACGATAATATAGCTTAAATATACAGAACGGCTTATTTTTTACCTTGCTATCCAAGCCATGTCAAACACACGAAGCCGGTTACCGAAGCCTGGATATTTTTTCTGAGATGATTTAGAATATAATTCACCTACAAGTGCATCACCTCTCTCTACCTAACAGGGATAAATTGCGTATAGTATACAAGTACGTAAGCAAGAGTTCGAACCCTTTCGAAAACAGCATCACGATCGTAAATTAACCGAGCAGATCACATAACCTCGCGTACCCCAATTTCGTCCTATATTTTACCGTGCTTTATAGCAGCGCGAGATGAGTAATAAAGATAGTAATTGAATGCCTGAATCATCCCCGCCAGACAGTTATTTTAAATATACCTGGGGGAAATTTTCTAATTATACTCCTGCGAGTATCTTCCTGGCTTCGTGGTCTCATTACACCTCGCCTCGAGACGATTATTATCCTGTAATTGCTTGTTAGACCAGTGATCGATTCAGAGCTTGAAAGAGTACGCTCGTGCGAGGTGCCACCCTTCCTCTAGGAAGGTGATTTGGTGCGCCCCAGTGTCCTCACCCTCAGTGCTAGGGGAATCCCTCTCCAATGCAGGTGAAACCCTCCTCGATGCAGGTAAATCTCTACTTAATGCAAGTGAATCCTCTAATGCAGGTAAATCCCTCCTTGATGCAAGTGAATCATCAATGTAGGTAAATCCTCAATATAGGTAAATCCTCAATGTTGGTAAATTTTCAATGCAGGTAAATCCTCATTGCAGGTAAATCCCCAATGCAGGTAAATCCTCAATGCAGGTAAATCCTCAATGCAGGTAAATCCCTCACTGATGCAAGTGAATCCTCAATGTGGGTGAATCTTTCCTCAGTGCAGGATAATCTTCCTCAATGCAAGTGAATCCCTCCGCAATGCAGGTAAATCCCACTTCAATGCATGTGAATCCCTTCTCAATGTAGGTGATTCCTGAACCTCGCTCTCGTAAAAGCGCTTCCCAGTTTCCAACATTTCGTTGCTTACTCCACATATCTGGAACACCAGCCACGTCGTTCCCTCATCCACTCTGTCACATGCCTCTTCTCAATCCAGTAAAGCGACAAAACAACTTTTTTTTTTCCCTTAATCTTAGTTATTCCACCAATACTAGAGTGCGAACGCTGGAGTCACTCCCTCACTCTTAAAACCGCCCAATAACTCTCAATGAATGATCTCATTACACTGTATTTGTGTTGGCATTTCATACCATCTCACTCCGTCTTTCAACACAATGTTTAGGAACTATTTTCTGTATTGCACTCTTATTATTTTTCCTTAAGCATAGGAACCCTGCATGTTTTTGTCTTTAATCTTAACATCTGTCGTGAGGGAATCGAAGGAGATTTTGGGGTAAAAAATACACACGGATGTCTTGGAGGCGTATATTATAAGGGAGTTGAAGGGAAACCCAGAGCCTGCCTCTCGAGTCTGCTACACCTAGCCTTGAACTGCCAGAGGCAGACGGTTCAAATGAATGGGACTCGTGACGTCGTAGCTAGCCAGGGAGCGTCTCTATAAAGTAACTGTAACTAAGTATACTACACAAGTACATGCACAGTACTACTGACACTTCCCTTAATTCATATGTATGTCGTGCCGAATAGGTAGAACTTGCTATTTTGGCTTAAATAGCAACGCTCTTCTTGCCGAATAAGGCAAGCGAAAATTTGTGTATGCTGGACAAGACAGCATCACTCTACACATCACAGCGCTGGAGATGTCAGCATTACCCCTACATGGCACTGTCAGCATTACCCCCACATGGCACTGATGTCAGCATTACCCCCACATGGCACTGATGTCAGCATTACTCCACACGGCACAGCGCAATGTGGTGGTAGTGATGGTGGTTGGTGGTGGTGGCGGCGGGGGTGTTTTGTTCGTCAGGAAACACATTAAGCGTCATGTGTGTTTTAACACGTGTTTAACTTTTATCAGGTTTATTTAACTAGACAAGACGTGAAACACAGTAATTGCACCTAGGGAAGGAAGAAAGGGCTAAACCGGTGGGGGGTCATAGAGCTCTTTGGGAATGGGAGGCCATCAGTTTCGATCCGAGGAAGTGGAAGGACTGGCGTTCTTAGATCAAGAGCCCTTCACCAACATCAAGGCACCTCTTTTTTTTCAATACCATTTTTTTTTAGTCAGTATTGATTTAAAATTAGTTGTACTTGTTCAGTCAGGGACATTTTTCCCCCCTCAGGGGCATTTTAAGACTATTTTCTCGTTCAGTGCCATTTTTTAGAGTGGCATATTTCAGACCACTTTTTCAGACACCGCCATCTTCCAGACACCGCCACCTCCCAGACACCGCCACCTCCCAGACACCGCCACCTCCCAGACACCGCCACCTCCCAGACACCGCCATTCGCACTTCACACCATTTTTCATATAAAGTCGTGTTGGGAGACACCGTCAGCGTTGCTTCCTTGACGTTGTAATCATCCGTAACTCTAGTCATTCCACAGGTCACCACAACACTCAACGCGACTTGTACGTAAGTTAATTTCTATTTCATACCTATTCGTCAAACGTTGGAGGAAATTCCACCATATTTCGTTCATTGCTTAAATTCTGTTAATAACATCCCATTCGTAACTAAGCGCTAAACCCACACGGGTTTTACAACACTGCTTATTTTATTATAATCAAAACCAAGCGCTAAACCCACTAGGAATTTTGTTAATAGATATGGAACAGTGGGATAAAGACATTCTGAATACACGAGCAGTTAATGAGGTGTGGGTTTCAAGCTTATCGGCTACATTAGGGTCATTAAGGCTGCTCCTAACCTTTTCACCACCAGACAAGAATATCGATTTCAGTAAATAAATGTAAAATTTTTTATTTAAGTTCATGAACAAAATTGTAAAAGGTACAAACTTCGATATGGACAATGTAATACAGAAAATGTTGCATGGAACAATTGAAAATAATTTTTTTCTAGTTGATAAAGTTACTGGATGAGCGAAACGTTGTTATTGTAGCGTTCTATTCTACTTTTGACTTTTACTGGCTATAGAACCATAACTTTGTACCATTCCGGTAACGTAAATGAAGGCGAATGGAACAAGCAAGTTACCTTGCGGAAGCCAATACTTCTTAATGCTCTAAAAACAAGTTCGGCAGATACTAGAGCGGTAATAACTGAGACAGCCGCTCCAGTAGACAGACGAGTGTAGTAGGTCTACTGGCCTAGGCCAGTAGACCTACTACACTCATCCATCGTTACTGCTTTCTAAATATTAGAACCTTCACTCAAACAAACATGCTTTTAAAACTTATAAATGCTATTTATTTTTTCGTTCCCAGAACCATTAACAAGAATTTATTCAAATAAATATTTAATATATACAATCATAGAATTTCATTTAATAGCGATGAAATTAATGGGAATTTAAAATCCAGGACAGTAGTAGTGTGATAGAAAAGACTACATGATGCTGGGAAAAAAAACACGACTAGGGGGAGACATGATTACGACTTACAAAGTATTCTGAGAAATGGAGTGGAAGAACATGATAAAACTAAATACAAGGCACATTAAAGTCAGGAAATACTTAGTTTCAGGGTAAAAGAAGTGGGATGAAGTGGCCGATACAGACTTCATACTCAGTTTTATCACTGGGTATGAGAGGGCTAACAAGAGTTGAAGATGGTAGACCAGAACTTTCGACACCTCGCAAAACTAAAACAAGTAAACACAAAACCAAGAGACAAATTTTGTCAACAGTGTGAGGTGAGAGAGGCACACTAAACCCTCCTCCAAACCACCATCTTTTATCTGGCAATTAATCGCCAGACCGTCGAGTAAGTGTACACAAAAGGCTCCAGTCAGGTCTATTCCCACACTCACCACCCTCACGGTTTTCCTACGGTGGGCGCTTTTGCCTTTGTCGTGGGAGGCCTTTTCTTCGTAACAAGACGCACGGAAGGCAAGACCTTTACTCAGGAAGTCTGTGACAAATAGTTAACTCGAGGGACATTTGCGGGAGGCATTTAATGGGAATGATGGCGTCGGCGAGATGAAATATCCAAGTACTTTGTAGAATAAATGTTGCAAATTCTATTTTAATAATAATAATTGTAACTCTGAAATAATCTAATATTTATAAAGTGAAAAGAGCAACAATTCTCTTCCCAGCTCATACATAATACATTGAAAGAGATAGAGAGAAATTTACTTCACTTTCAATGAAACATCTGAGGTAATCATGTCATGTGACACCCCCCCACACACACACACGGAGCCAAGAGCTGTGAATCGACCCCTGCAACCACAAATAGGCGAGTACACACACATCTCTTTGACCTGACCCTACAATGACCTGAAGTCTCCAGCCGTCAGGTCACACCAGATACGTTGAGTGACAAGTTTAGCACCTGTGGTAGCGAGGCAGCAGCTGGAAGCCTAAGATAAGAACATAGATAATATCCGAGGAAGAGAGAAGAATAAGACGGGAATGTGAGGGGGAAGAACAAAAGTAGTGAGTAAAGATGTGAATGAAGGAGGGGGAAAAGTGTGAGGGAGAATAGCGTAGGGAAGAGACAGAAGTGTCTGAAAATAAGACAAAAGTACGTGTTGGAAAGAAGGGTGAATGAGGAAGTGAGAGGTGTGAGGGAGAGGAAGATGTGTGTGAGGGAGAGACATTTATGAGAGAGAAGGACAAGAGAGAGAGGAAGTGTGTGAAGGGGGGAAGAGATGAATAAGGGATAGATATTTGCGAGAAAGATGTGTAAGAAAGATGTACAAGAGAAAGATGCATGAGCAAGAGAAAAATTTATGAGAATGAAATAGTGTGTGAGAGTAAGGGGAAGAGACAAGTATGAAACATAAATGCGTTACCAAAGTGTTCCAAGAGCAAGAGTCTTCCGCGACGACCCTCCTCCTAGAGGCTTCAACACCATGTTGACATATAAATACAAGTACATATATATAAATGTCCTGGAAGCGACGCGTAACCAGCAGGCAACAACAAAAATATTCCCAACACCTATTTAGTTTCATTGGCCTTTATGGAATGTCTTTAGTGGGGTCGTGAACAAGCTTCAGGTTGGGATCCAGGACACTCTTCGCGGTCATGGCTGCAACACGAACCTCTGAAGCATGCATGATCTTGTAGTCCCTCCATAGTGGACACCTGGAAGGAGGAAGAAGCTTGGATGGTTTACGGAAAACTGGCAAGCTCAAGCTCTCACACACACACACACACACACACACACACACACACACAAATCCTTCAAAATTAAAAAAAAAATAACAGGTCCATTAATATTCGCGTAAAAAAAAAATTCTCTCGCACTAGTTAAAATATGTCGCAAAATTAGAGGTCACAAATGTGAGAAAGTCTGTTGTTTCCCCCTCACTGTCACAACGTTTCCCCCTCACTGTCACAACGTTTCCCCCTCACTGTCACAACGTTTCACTCGTGGTGGTTTTGATAAGGACCTGCCTTGTATGGGCCAGTAGGCCTTCTGCAGTGTTCCTCCATTCTTATATTTAAAGCTTTACGAGGATAAAGCTCTAACGTGAGCTTGTTCTGCAACCTGTCTTCACTTATTCCCTGACACCCGCCAGGAAGGTACGTCGAGATTAGTTTGTAGTCTATCTACCTGAGGGTGTTCCGGGGGTCAACGCCCCCGCGGCTCCGTCCTTGAAGCCACTCTCGGGGGCACGATTTTAAAATGCTGCGAAGGTATACTCGACACATTGTTTTTTTTTTTGTTCAATTAGTTGCTGTGTGATTCTGTTTTAAAGTTTTCTGTATAAAACAAATTTATAGCAAAATAATCACCTATAATTAAACGCCATTTTACACACAAAAAATGTTAATGTTAGAGAAATGTTAATTTCCTTAAAATGCTAGAAAAATCTAGTTAGTTCAATGTGATTCTATTTTAAGGATTTACTGTGTATATAATTATAGTAATTTATTAATTTATCACTTCTAGCAAAACTTCATTTTACAAAAAAAAAAAAAATAGTAACCGTTAGTATATATTTTTTTAAATTTCCTTTAAATGATAAAAAATATCAAAAGCGTGAAAATTATTTTAAAAATATAGATTTTTCATTTTTATATAAAATATTAAGACCTTTAAAGGTTTAGTGATTCACCAATATAATAATTCATTATTTTTTTTTAATTTTAGTACAAGAAAATGCTACACACGCCATTACCATACTTGCTAAACCCTAAGGTAGCTCCATTTTCCTGGATCAAGAACCCCTTCCTCACCGCCGGCATCAAGGTTCTTGAAGGTACAATCCCCCCCCCCACCAACACCAAAAGTCTGGTATCGATTTTCTGGTAAACATCTCAGGGGGCTCACCAAGACCTGGAATTAATTACCAGCAAAGAAACACCCAATAATTAGCGACGAGTGAAGAAAGCGTCGGGCGACACTGAGGCGAAATTTTTAGTTATCTACTATCTTTTGAGAGAGCTTTTGTTTCCAAACTTTATAATATCAAAAGACATTAAAAAAAAAAAAGGAATTGTTTACGTATAACTAAAAAATACAAGATGTAATCAGTCCCCCAGCGTAGCAGCTACGACGAGGGACTGATTACCTCGGTTTTCATCTATTGTGTTTTTTCTTCCCCCCTCCCTCCCTCGTATTGTATTGAAACGTCTACAGAAGATACCCAATTGTTGCATACGTATCTGATTCTTCAACTAGGTTAGGTTAAGTAAGATTCGTCAGGAAAAGAGACAAGTCGATATTATATACCACCGATGTTATTGAAAAACTCACTTGTCAACAGGAGAAGGACTGTCTTCAAAGTGGTCATAACCGGTGATTTTCTTCCTGCAGATGTAACACATGACAGTGCCACAGGGACACGTCATCTTGTTGCAACCAGCCTCGCCCACGATGTTAGTGTTGCACTCGGGACACTTCCTGCAACACAACAGTCGTAATGTAGGTCGGTTAAGTAAGATTTGTCAGGAAACAGGACAAGTGTTTCCTGACGCGGGTCTTTAGTCATATGATGACCCGCCGCTGGTGCTTTTGGTCATCTGACAGAGGCCTTCCACTGGCTTACCCCTCCACTCCTTTAAAAATAATGGTTATGATTATAACCATTAAGTCTTACTTTATACCCTTCAAATATATCTTTTAAATAAATACCCAAGTGTTGCATATGTGTCTAATTTATAACTTGTCGGTTCTCTGAACCATTCATCTACAAACACTTGGGTATCTTTAATGAGGAAACGTTTCGCCACACAGTGGCTTCATCAGTCCATACAAAGGAGAAAGGTGAAGAACGGGAGGAGTTTGAGGTAATCAGTCCCTCTGAGTGGGAATGCTAATTACATTTTTGTAACCTGAATAAAAGATATAGATTAAACTGAAATTAGCAAGATTATTTTTCTTAACAAAAGCTTATTTTACAGCATAATTTGACGTACCTTATCAAGGCTTTTGACATTTCTTCCTCGATCTGAAGTCTGGCTTTTGTCTGGTGATCTCTCTCTACCTCCTCACACCTCAGGGGGACGTGGGTTGCCTCCTTACACAACCTGACCGTAGATATAATTTTACTCCATGGAACTCTAGTGACTTCCCACATAGCTAATTGGCCATGGAAAAGAATATGATTCAAAAAGTAACTACAGGTGAATCTTAAAAAAAATTGTGATACTAGCTACAATTATCACTTCCAGGTACTGATTCCTTTATTTTAGGTGTAAAATCTAGCTCCGGTAAACCAGTTAGGGGTCATTTATAATAAATATTTATTTCTACAGTTACATGATACAGCTTATACAGACCATAGCTAACATCAATGATATACTATACATAAAGCCCCTGGTTATGCAGAGCACTTAGGGCAACTTGGGCTAATTTTTGTCCCCAGTTGGATAACACCCAGATACCTACTTGCTGCTAGGTAAGCAGGGACAGGTGTCTTGAGGAAACACGCTCATTGTTTTAACTCGTACTGGGGATCGATCCACGGACACTCAGTGTGTGAACTAAGTGCGCTACCTGGCGACTTGGACGTATTTCGATCGGTGTGTGGTTCAAGGAAGGTACCCCTGCATCTCATAACCCCAGCAAAGTATGTGGTTGGCTCTATGGTCACTATCTTGAACACTGTTTAATTGTCCAGATACTGGGGGATAACCTACGTGATGTGTCAAGATATCTTATTAATGAAAATAAGATATCGGACATAATAAGGCAATTGTAAATATAAATCCATATGAACTCCTGTTAACCCTTTTGGGGCCTAATCTCTAGGTCTTGTGTATCCATATGCTCTTGTAATACCGTGCACAGGATGGATACGAGGTGCATAAACAAACTGCTTAGGTGGCAAAAATCTCATCCTAGGACAATACTATGTGGGGATCCATTGTTTTGTAAAGGCGGTGAAAAAAAAAATCTTAACGAGTCATCAACAGATAAAGATCCATACCACAGGAAATTTTCCTGTTTCCTGACGAACAAAACACCGCCATTACCAACCTGCAGGATTCCCTGAGGCACGACGGGTTCTCGCACAAGAACACCTTGTTTTGAGGATCCTCCATGATGACGCTGTAATTGCAGAAGGGACATGTTTCCAGGTTCTTCACTCCGGAGACTCTTATGTCTTCGTGTTGCCTACGCTCTTGGTTCTTAGCGTACTCCTGTCTGGTCATTACCCTACGCAGGACACTATCCTTGAACTCTGCGAGACAGTCTTCATCCATGCATTTGAAACACGTCTGGCCCTCTCCTACACGCGAAGCTACATACCTGCGGGGCAAATGAACCAGTTCACATTAGAATATAAAGCAAGGAGCACTGCATTAGTTAAGTGATGGTATTAATATAGAGAAATATCATTTACCAAACTGCGGCAGGCCAGGATTCGACCCCACGATACATTGTCCCGCCTCAAGAAGCCACACAATGTACATGTCACCCTACCATCTGAGCCATCGATCATGTGTGGCCTCTTGAGCCGGAACAATGTGTCTTGGGGTCGTATCCTGGTCTGCCGCAGTTTGGTAAAAGATTCAAAACCACTTGTTTCGTGGTTTCATTGCCATAGAGAAATATGTATACAAGACATATTAGCAGTTTGTTCACTAATCTGCAATAGTAGCGCATTATTCTAATGATCATTCAGTACTTCCAGTTAATATTATATTCAGTATATTTGTGAATGCAAGTTCCAAGCTCTTCCGTGATAAAGATTTATCAGAACTTCCATATTGCCAAAATTATATATAGCAGGGCATTTAGTTTGCTCAAGCCACATTGTTTTGAAAAAGCATTTCTGAATTACCTTAAGTTAGTCGTAAGATTCCAGAATCTCAGGCAATTTGACTAAAATTTAAGTCCCCCGTTATGACTACATCTGGGAAACAAATAATTAGAATACATAATCCAGTAGAAATTAAAATACTATTGTAGTGGGAATAGTTGGAAATTAGTTAGACCTGCCTATTATGAGCACATAGGCCTTAGTATAATGTTTTTTTTTTTATAAAAAACTGAGGATAAATTTATACATTCATTAACATTAAAAAAATCAGGCTTGTTCTTACCGTGTGATACAAGGGATGCAGTATCTGTGAGGGCCGTAGGAGGCGCTGCAGGTGGCTGTGTTGAGGCCAAGAACCTGGTCGTCCCTGCATACTAGACACTCAAACACCTGGTACTCTGTGTTCTCCTGGGAAGCCAAAACCTATATTGTGGAGTCCATACCTAATAAATTATAAAGAAACTAGAAAAAATCCAGAGATTCGCTTCTAGACTAGTGTCGGAGCTAAGAGAGGCCAAGGTATTAGTTTCAATGACTGACAGTTTAAACCATACCACGGATGGGGATAGAACCCGCGATCAGTCATAAAACTCCGGACCGACGCACTAGCGATGGCTAGCGCGTCGGTCTGGAGTTTTACTACTCTCTGATCGCGGGTTCTATCCCCACCCGTGGTATGATTTGTATGCAATCATGTCATTACGGTTTCATGAGTCATACTGACAGTTTGTTCTACTCGTTACCCTTGGATACACCACCTTGCAGCTCCCCGCCACGGTGCCATCACCACTTACGAAATGATCCCTCTCAAGAGTTTTTTCCTGACGAAGGAGCAAGCAGCTTATATGAACTCGCACGATAAACTGATACATAGGAATTCAGTAGTGTTACTGAATTCCTATGTATTATACTTGTGTAGTATATATAGATAGTACCAGCTATATTATAATTAGGATCCCTAGCTAGCTGTGACGTCACGAATCCCACTTACCTTTGATATACCTTTGAAGAGTTTCGAGAGTATCTACTCTCTGAGCCCGGCCATGGGCCAGGCTCGTCCGGTGCTTGCCTGGTCAACCAGGCTGTTGCTGCTGGAGGCCCGCTGCCCCACATATCCATCACAGCCTGGTTGATCTGGCACCTGGTGAAGATATTTGTCCAGTTTCCTCTTGAAGGCTTCTACACTGGTTCCAGCCGTGTTTCAGATATCTTCTGGTAAGATGTTGAATAGTCTGGGACCCCGGATGTTAATACAGTGCTCCCGTATTGTCCCCACCGCACCCCTGCTCCTCACTGGGTTTATTTTACACTTTCTCCCATATCTCTCACTCCAGTATGTTGTTATGGCAGTGTGCAGATTTGGGACCAGGCCCTCAAGTACTTTCCATGTATATATTATCATGTATCTCTCTCTCCTCCGCTCCAATGAGTACATGTTCAAGACTTGAAGGCGTTCCCAATAATTTAGATGTTTCAATGGCTCAATGTGAGCCGTAAACGATCTCTGGATTTGTTCCAGCTCTGCTATTTCTCCTGCCCTGAACGGGGCCGTCAGCACTGAGCAGTATTCTAAGTGAGGGAGCACTAAGTGCTCACTCATGTGAGCACTGGGCCCCAGGCATACCCTCTCAGTTCCCGTTATGCCAGACTAGAGAAGGCATAGGCTGCTGGGCTCCCCTCAGACTATCAATATAAGTTACCAACCTCCTTGTGTGTTTCACTACGACCGTCCATATCTCCAGAACACCCACCCAACATGCTTATTACAGAAACTATCCGAGTGGTCAAGGAATTATGCTAATTTTCTTACGGTTGGGTTCTTGCCCATTCAGCAATTAAACATGGCAGGAAACTGCTTTTGCATCATGCTTCTCAATTTCATAAGCTTATTTAAGCACAGGAACACATAAGTACAGTTATCATGCATAATATAAATTACCTAGGATAACTTAAAAGAGTCTTTGGGGTCACTGTCCATCTCTACTGGAGACACTTGTGAAAACTTGCTTTTTTGCAAGGTGGGTCCTGCCTAGACTATTTGATAATGTTAACCCTCTTAAATTCATTGTTCGCTATATTTTTTAGGAGTAAATAGGCACTTGGGTGTTAGCCGACTGGTGTGGGTTGCATCTTGTAGTCAAAATTAACCTAATTTACTCGAAATGCTGTCCATAACAAGGAACTTTCTATATAGTATGTCACTGATGTCAGCTATGGTCTGTGTACGTTGTACGTGTACTTATAGAAATAAGGATTACTATTTTTATTATTATTATTATTATTAAAAAAAAAACAGGACCAGCCTCACTTGTGCATAAACTTTAAAGAGACTTACTAGAGCTTTGGAGACTGCTAAAATAGTTTGAGAGCTGGTCTGCTACTTTTAGGACTGGCTTGCCCTGGTTCGAATCCTACTTGTCCTAATTGTCACTGACTTTTTAGGTTATCCTGGGTAATCTACACATATGCCGATATGTATGATAATTTATGTAACTGTATTTGTACCTGAATAAAAACTTACTTAACCTAAGCAATTACGTTTTCGCCAAACACTGCACATGAAACATACCTAAAAGTTTAACTCAGTTTACCCTTCAGTCATGAAGGAAAATAAGTACGATAGAAAACTAGATATGACAGACTCCGCTATTTGGAAAAATAAATGAACTACTACCTTACAAATGATGTTTTTACAATAATTCTGTTTAGCGATATAAAGGGCTAACTGCAAACATGTTAAATTGTTCTAGTTTTTGTGTATTATACCTGCCTAGCATGGGCAAGGCCTGAAAATGTTATGCGGATTATAATCATGGAAATAAGTCACATTGTCCGACTTTTCTTTTGGGTTATCCTAGATACTTCCACATATGCTGCTATGTATGATAATTTATGTAACTGTATTCATGCGTACCTATACTACTTAAATAAATTTTCTTGCTTACTTACTTAACCCGAAGGGTTAATAACCGAATCTAAGAAAGCCATTTGATCCCAGGATGCGATCCGGGTCCTTCAGATGTAAGCTAAAGGCATAACCACTCCAGTTAATTACCCCAATGGAAATACGTCACTGACTTATTTTTGGGGGTTATCCCGGGTAATTTACACTATGTATGATAATTATACTTGTGTACCTGTACTCACCTAGTTGTGGTTGCAGGGGTCGAGTCATAGCTAATGGTCTAAATAAACTTGCTTATTTATTTACTCTCACATTCACACACAATGACCATCTACTACAGAGGTACAAGTTCCATAGGGTTGTTAGGAAATAGAACCTGGAACAAACTACAGGTGGGATCCATACATAACTAAGAGGTACGATGAGGCTCTGGACCCGAGGAGAGCGAGTGGACTTAACGACTGGCTAAGAGGCGGGGCCAGGAGCTACGAATCGACCCCTGCAACCACTCCAACACAATTAGATGAGTAGGATGCGTTAACCCATACACCTGACCTCACCCTCTCTTGTCAAGTTTATTTCTACATTATACATTATTTATACAGAGATGGATGATATTATTATTATTATTACTTGAGAGCATTATTATTATTATTATTATTATTATTTTGAAGGCCTATAGCTATGCAGAACATTTCGGGTCTATACCAGCACAAGTGGGAATATTAAACCTCTCTTGACATCTCTTTTGAAATGGCAGGATTGCACTATAGTTCTTCAGGCATCTTATATATCTTTCGTGTACTAATGCTCCAGTTAAACTGCAGCCTAATTTCCTTATAAACATTCTCGGCAAAAATACTTTCACTAAATAGCTAAGTTTACCATATTTCATTTTTGGGTATAACCATTTTCTTTCTTAATTTAACGGGGGGAACTTAGCTCAAGTGTTAAATAATATTTGTTTCAATTTCTGATTTTGACTAATGACGAAATTTTATTCCCATACCTGCTGATTTTTTTTTCTGACGAACATAAGGACCTTCGGATCACAATGTTTCGCCCGGGACGAGGGCGAAACGTTGGATAACTTCCTTTGTTCTGTTCACCCATCAGTAAGTAGGTGCCTGGGTGTTAATCGACTGGTGTGTGTCACATCCAAGTGAAGATAATCAAGATACCAACAGAAGAAACTTGCCCATCGCATCGGCGCCAGGAGCTATGATTCGACCCCTCCAATCACAAATGTGAGTACGGTACGATAATGCTCTTGAAGCAGGGAGAGGACTTAGCAACGACTAGCGAAGAGGCTGAGCCAGGAGCTGTGAATCAACGCTATCATAGGAAATACTGCTACAAGTGAATGAACAGGAACATGACTGATCACCTCAAAACTTCCTTTCCCCTTCTTCCACTGTCGCCTCTGCATTCGACTGAAGAAGCCTGCTCTGTTGCCGAAACGTTTCAGCAATAGTGATATCCAAGTAGGTACTGTATACCATTAAGACTAGATTTACTGGGGTTTTTAATCAGGAGGGTTAGTCACCCAGGATAACCCAAGAAAGCCAGTGCGTCATCGAGGACTGTCTTATTCCACTGGGGTCCATCAGTCTGGTCTCCCAGGATGCGACCCACACTAAGGTACCTACTTACTATTAGGTGAACTGGGACAGCAGGTCTAAGGAAACATACCAAACTTTTCCATCCGTGTCGGGGATCGAACCACGAACACTTTGTGAGGTTAGTTACCATTTTGTCCTAGGCACATGTCAATTAGACACTAGGCCTGTTGTATGTATGTGTGTGTATGTGTGTGTAGGAAACACTTGAAATGTTTCTGCCCCACGGGATGAACCCGGCCCTCCGTGCGTGAAGCAAGGCTTTACCACTGGCCACTGTGTGTGATCCAACAATTAATCTTTGCACCAATAACTCGTTACTATATAATTTGTTCATGATTGTAACCTTTGAAACTTGTGAGTTCATTACCTTTGTACCTTGTCCAGCTATCAAAACTTTGGGGTCCAGTCCCTGGAAACATTATGTACCTTTGTAATCTTTTGACTACCGCCCACAGGATGGGTATGGGGTGCATAATAAAGATATCAAACTAAGCCATGACCACTAGCTCATCGTCCATCACTGGAGCCTTAGTTAAGAGACCAGCCAAGACGGTTGACACCGGAGCAAGAATTTTTAATTCCATGTGAGGGAAATGATAAGGTGTGTGTGAGAGACGGCCAGGAGTTTAGTCCAGCATTTATATAAACAGAAATATGCATGCAGTATGGACAACCTAAATAACGCTTGTGTACAACTGCAACTTACAATGACGGCTGATGAAACTGAATTAAGACAAATTGTGCAACTAAGGAAAAAAAAGGATATGTATCTCTGTCTCGAAGCCGCCTTGACCGCAGTAGCCATCGTGGTGACCCAAAAATCTGGGAGATTCAGCACATCAGTAACACTCCTTAAACGGGGCTGCAAAGGCCTTTAATACCTGTATTACTACAATGTATAAGTCACAATGACTAACCAGCTTGAGTAATATAATTTACAGAACTTAACAGATATGCATATTTTTTCTTTGTGAACGTGGTATACAATGTGCCAAAACAAACATGTGTTGACAGAGCTGCCTCTGGCACTACTAGCTGTGGGGCATGGGATAGGTAAGCATCAGCAACCACTGCCTTGTTGGACTGACAAACACAGCATCACCAGCTTGTAACTACAACATTAACCTGTTTAATGCAATCAATATATAAAAAGTATTTGTTGACAAAAGAAAATTAAAACCGAACAAATTTTGATAGTGAAGTGACATGTTTTACAGGATACACACATGCCACAACCAACCTCTTCAACGTCAATGTAAGACTCTTGCATTCCTTGCTCCAGAGACAGATGGCGCTGGTACTTTTCCTTGGTGGCATTTTTCTCCTTGTCAATGTATCCGCTCATCCTGGGCTCCGTTTTTTTCTTCTCCATAAGCTCCTCCACTAACTTTGTTAGGTCCTCCAGGTCACCTGGGAGCGCCTCGCACCTTTAATATAGTGTGACGATCTTTTATAGTTAGTAAAAGTAACTAATATATATAAAGATGTACAAATTATTGCGATACACACACACACATAGTTTTAAGACAAGGTATGATAGAGCTCACGGAGCAGGGAGAGCAGAGACCCAGTAGCGGACAGTGCAGAGGCGGGGCCAGGAGCTGAGTCTCGACCCCTGCAACCACAATTAGGTGAGTACAATTAGGTGAGTACACACATACACACACACACAGTAGTCAGGAAGTGGAATAGTCTAGAGAAAGATATAGTGGAGGCAGGAACCATACATAGTTTTAAGACGAGGTATGATAAAGCTCATGGAGCAGGGAGAGCAGAGACCCAGTAGCGGACAGCGAAGAGGAGGGGCCAGGAGCTGAGTCTCGACCCCTGCAACCACAATTGGGTGAGTACACACACACATATACACATACACACTGACGACACTGGAGGACAGGAGAGATAGGGGGGGACATGATAACGACATATAAGATACTGAGAGGAATTGACAAGGTGGACAAAGACAATGTTCCAGAGATGGGACACAGCAACAAGGGGACACAGTTGGAAGTTGAAGAATCACAGAGATGTTAGGAAGTATTTCTTCAGTCACAGAGTGGTCGGGAAGTGGAATAGTTTGGGAAGCGATGTAGTGGAGGCAGGTTCCATACATAGCTTTAAGAAGAGGTATGATAAAGCTCATGGCGCAGGGAGAGTGACCCGGTAGCGGCCAGTGAAGAGGCGGGGCCAGGACTGTGACTCGACCCCTGCAACCACAACTAGGTGAGTACACACACACGTGTCCATAATACATGTGCCGTAAAAACCAATGTAAAAAAATAATCACAGAATGGGGTCATGTTAATACACTTCCATGAACCATTGTAAAATGTCAGGTTAGGTCAGGTTTGTCAGGAAACAGGACAAGTGTTCCTGACGCGGGTCTTAATCAGATGATCCGCCGTTGGAGCTTCTGGTCATCTGACCGAGGCCTTCCGCTGGCTTACCGGTCCACCCCTTTAAAAATTATGGTCATAGTTATAACCAACATATTACAATTGTAAAAGTTTAGACTTATGTATGTCATCTAAACAAATACGTGTCAAAAAACACGTGTTATTTCCGGTCGAACAACACACCGCCTAAAATAACTTATTTTGTAATGTTTACAACATTGAGTGGTGGAGAAGAGGGATGTGTGGCCCTTGAAAATAAAGGCAAATATGTCCTGGTGGCTAAAGCTCTCACTTCACACACGGAGGGCCCGGGTTCGATTCCCGGAGGGGTGGAAACATTTCGACGTGTTTCCCTACACCTGTTGTCATGTTCACCTAGCAGCAAATAGGTACCTGGGTGTTAGTCGACTGGTGTGGGTCGCATCCTGGGGGACAAGATTGAGGACCCCAATGGAAATAAGACAGACAGTCCTCGATGATGCACTGACTTTCTTGGACCCCAATGGAAATAAGTATGGACCCCAATGAAAATAAGTCACTGACTTTTTTGGGTTATCCTAGGTTCTCTACACATATGCTGCTATGTATGATAATCTATGTAACTGTATTTGTGTATACCTGAATAAACTTGCTTACTAATCCTGGGTGGCTAACCCTTCTTGGTTAAAAATCCGAAGAAAATCTTATTCTAACCTTTTCTCCTGGTAATTTTTTCTCGTGTGATACGTAACAGAACGTTGCCAGATTAACACACGTGACAATGGACTAAGAAATTTAACAACTAATCACTTTCTAGTATAAACATTGATAATTTATGCCAACAAGTGGTTTTGAAGAACAAAAAGGCACAATACCGTGACTAACAATACACAAGTAAATGGTCCAAGTCGGACCGAAACGTCGTCGTAAGCTCCTCTCTCTTATGTACTGGTTGTGTATTTAAGTGGTTTTAAAAGCTACATTAGCGAACACTAGGACATCAATTATTGATGGTGTCAATGGTGGATCTACATTTTTCGGGGCCCTGAAGCTTGAACTGTTATGGGTGAGATGCAACTAGCAATGGCTAGCCTACATCATACTCTAATTAAAGTTTAAAATTTTTATTAACTATTATTTTGTATTGAATTACACTATATTAATTAAAAAAAAAAACCTCGTACAGTGGACCCAAAATTTTTAAGCAATGTGGACTAAAGTGGCTTCTGGGGCCCCTCCGGGATTAGGGGCTCTGATGTGACATTTTATTCTGGCAACGTTTCGCTCTCCAGGAGCTTTATCAAGTTCCTGGAGAGCGAAACGTTGCCACAATTAAATGTCACATTAGTTGCACTTGTGTCCTTTTACCTAACATTGTCGGTAATTCTACCAACATTATTACAATACTTACGTAGCTTCATTGTAAGCCTGCCCAGCAGGCTTCTTCAGTCTAATACGGAAGACAGTGAATAGTTCTGATGGGATCAGTCTGTCAGTCCCTCCTGAGGCTTGAGGGACTGACCACGTCAAAACTACTGTTATTGTCTCCAGTGTTATATTCGCTTATATTCGACTGAAGAAGCCTGTTGAACAGACGAAACGTTTAAACAGGACACCCAAGTGTTGCATATGCGTCTTATTGGAAGCATTTCAGTCGTGGAATTTTTTAATAAACGCTCTAGTGTTTGCTCACGTGACTTTTTTAAACCAATCAATTCCTCTAACACATACGTAGGACTAGTCCTCGAGTATGTAGCACCATTGTGGAGCCTAAACCTCTTAAAAAAACACATACTACAAAAAAAAAAGGATGAGGTTGATACTAAAGCCGAAAAAACTGTAGAGATACGAAGATAATCCTAGAACTTTTAAACACAAATAAAGAATTGACGTAATCTTAGACATTTTCGTAGTAGAAACTAAATGCATCACTGGTGTCAAAAGCCAATTATGGCAAAGTTCCAGTCAGCCAACAAAGTTAAGAAGTAGTGCCAAGAGCTGGAACTTAACATCCCGTGAACTCAGCTAATTTTACAAATGCTCTATAATTACGGAGAGATTAGTTAAACTCCTGGATAGAAAGTTATTAGTCACGAAAAGATTATTCACAGCTCTGTGCAATGTAATTTCAGTCAAACATGCAACTTGCATATCAACTAAAGCACAGCAAAAACTATAATAATCAGTCATAAAAAAAACAATATATATACACTCATGAAATTGAAATGTTAAAATGCGTTTCTCTAGTTAAATACCACTCACCTCTCTTGCAGATAATCAAGTTAAATACCACTCACCTCTCTTGCAGATAATCAAGTTAAATACCACTCACCTCTCTTGCAGATAATCAAGTTAAATACCACTCACCTCTCTTGCAGATAATCAAGTTAAATACCACTCACCTCTCTTGCAGATAATCAGGATGAGCGTCGGGGAATATTGTCATGAGCTGTGCTACTTGTGCTGTGTTATCACCGTTTTCTTCCTCAGCCAGAGCCATTGCAACACCGGTGTCTTCGTCAGGAGAACCACTAGCACCTGCTATTGCTTCGTCGTGTGCTATACTCTCCTCCTGCGATGGAGGTGGCTTGCCTGCCAGTGCTATTAAACTGGTTAGTTCATCAATACGTTGGTCGGGAGATAAAGTTGATGCGACACATACGTAGTCCTCCGTATTCTCAGATGATGATTCGGCCGATATAGCGTTTTCGTCTTCTTTAATACTCTCTGCCCCCATCATTTGGAGACACTGATCCACGAGCATCACCGCCTCTTCCTCCGCCTTGCACTCCTCCAGAAGTGCTATGATGATGTGCCTGTCTACCCCAGGAAACACTTCTTCCAAGAACTTCAGTTTTTCCTCCACCCACAGTCTACTCTCTTCGGGCTTTGGGTTGCTCATCCTGAAAGAGTCCGTAAGCATCCCCTTCTTTTTGTATCTCCAACGACAGCTTCCCGGTGCTCGTGAATCACCTAATCCATCCTGTAAAACAAATATATCTTCTCCAACGAGAAGATACACATTAAACGAATAGGTAACAATGTAATAAATCAGCAAATGGCAAAACTAACACCAAAATTGCTCTCTCTCTCTCCCCCTCAATTATATTCGATTAAAACTGGTTAAGCTGAAGCAAGAATTGGTAGAGTTGTAAATAATTGTTTAACGCTGACAAATATGCAAGACGTAAAAAGCAGAATTGGAACATTTATTAAGGAATTTCACTTCTTTAATATCTCAATTCCTCTTTTATCTTCAGTGGTAGTGAGTTGATTCTAATAATTCATTACTCTGGACGTCAGGTTCTTGTAAACAGCAACAGGGAAGGGAGGAGAGAGAGGGAGGAAAAGAAGCATTAAAAAGGCATATACCTTCTGGGCCAGTAGGCCTATGCTATACTATTTATGTAATAATATTGGTAGAATTACCGACAATATGTTAAGTAAAAGGACACAAATGCAACTAATGTGACATTTTATTGTGGCAACGTTTCGCTCTCCTGGAGAGCGAAACGTTGCCATTATAAAATGTCACATTAGTTGCATTTGTGTCCTTTTACTTAATATACTATTTATAACGTTAATAAAGCGTCCGTTTCGCCTACTGGAATTTTATCAATTCAACTGATAAAGTGCCTGATAGCGGACGAAACGTCTTAGCAATGAAATCATATAACACGTATATCGTGTCTAATTGACATTCCCAGTTCTTACACAAAAAATGAAGGGGAAGGAGGCAAAGTGTCTGTCGACAAGTGCCTTTGACAACTAGTAACTACGACTACACAAATGTTTTAGGGAGAAAACAGCTATAGACCAGAAGTTCAGAGTAAGCAAGGGCAGTGAACAAGTGGAATGTAGTAGAAAGGGGTGTAGCGTTGAATTCAAAAGTAGATATGACAGGACGGTAAAGGGCAAAGAGTATGACGAAGAAAATAGAAGCCTGAGGCTGGAGATTTAGATACTGGAGACAGGAGAGAAAGCATCCACACCAAGAGAACATCCAGAGTCCCTCTGGCACTTGTGCAGAGGGATTGTAGCCAACTACTACACCACTGACTCCTTCGGGAGCCACCGCAGGGTCACCATGTGGAGAAGACCCGGGCCAGGACTCGTCCTGGCAAACCTACATCAACATGAGAGGAGTCACAGGTGGGTCGAGCCCACTAGTGGAAGTGGATCATGCCAATATCTTAGGCGAGGTCCAAGGACCGAAAAGTTTCTAAGGTGTACTCTTATCAATTTCTCTCAAATTGTCTCCAGTTGTTTGCCTTTTTACTACATTGAACTGGTCAAATATCCACACTTCTGCTAAATTTAGGTAAAGGAAAACTCAAATTCATGCATATAATAAAACAAAAAATAAAAATACCAAGAGAAAATATATTATCAGTGCATCTTCAGTACGTCATACTGGCGTCAGAAAAAATACAATTTATATAGATTTGCGATTTAAATGGCATAGTAAAGAATTATTTCCTGGGTTGCTTGCCGATTGACTGGAACTGGGAAAGGAGCTGCGGAATTGCGTTAACTGTTGATATAACTGCCGGAACTGCCTGAACTGTATCAACAACATACACAGCCTTATTTATTTGAGATACTAGTGTTTCCATTCCAGTCTCGAAGTCCTGGGGTCTCGAAGCGGGTGGCTGAACCACGTTCTCGGGTACAGAAGAATCGAGTAAAGCGTTCTCGGGGAGCACGTAAAACACTTTGGCGAAGTCAGGCTTTGGCTGGTCGTTCACCACCTGCCCCATGCAACAGGTGATACGTCCTCTAGGGCAGGGGATGTTGACGACAAAACGTGTGGGAGGTATATTCCTGAGGAAGGCCCAGGTGGACGAGCACCGAGCCCTCGAAACACACGAACAACCATCCAGTTGAGGACGTCTGTACAACATAATCGGGTGAAAGTTTACGTCAATAAAGCTGTACTCGTTCCTCACGTTGAACAAGGTGTCGAATGCATCAGCCAGCGGGAAGAAGGCCGCTACTACCACAAATAATGCAGCTGCGTGTGACGCCATGATGGATGCTTTTCAAGGAATTCCACTTAGTGCAGGGTGCCACTGAGTACAGGGTCCCACTGAGTTAGCCGCAGCTTATATAGGTCATGGAGAGTGAGGCGCAAAAATATTTCAGGTAGGTTTAGATAAATACACGAGTGAGAGGTGTTGGATTTGGGTGGGACTTGCACACTAGTTAACAGGGTTATCAAAGCTTATTGTTTAGGTACCATTAAAAATGGGGTTGGCAAATATTTTTGTTAGTGAGTTTGGGTTTTTGAAGGACCTGCTTAGTATGGGCCAGTAGGCCTGCTGCAGTGTTCCTCATTTCTTAGGTACTGGTTTTGGAAATAGGGTAGTTGATGAGTGGAACAGTCTGCCTAGTAAGGTGATTGAAGCTAAAACCTTGGGTAATTTCAAATTTATGGTGAATACATGAGAGGGATTTGGATTTGAGTGGGACTTGCACACGAGTTAATAGATTTATCAGAGCTTATTGCTTGGGTGGCGTTGAAAATGGGTTGGATTTGTAAAGGACCTTTCTTATGTTCTTAAATAAGTGTCATTTTCTACATGTCTTGCCCTTCTGCAGGCACATACAACGGCAGGTAGGTAGCTACGAAGGTACGTAGGTACCTATGAAGGTACGTAGGTAGCCAGGTAGCAATTTCCCCATGATATACGAGTAAGATTGTCCCACATTTTTCATCCTAAGCCAATCTGCTATCGACATTTAAAGAGCATTCCCGAGGACTGCCTCTCATAAATCCTGGAGGAAAAGGTGTTCCCAGCTGAATAGAAGCAAGTGGACACGCTGGTAGGCAATGTTCTTATATGAAAATTGTAACACTGCAGGAGGTCTACTGGCCCATACTAGGCAGGTCCTTCACCCAGGAAAGCAAACCCTCTGTCTCCTACTCCTATCCTTCAAGCAGAATGCCCTATCCATATACCTAACCTGGCTATCCCCAACAACAACAATGTTTTTACCTTCCTTGGTGCAGTAGGCCTATTGGCCCGTACTTAGCGAGTCCATGTTAAATCCCAATCCACTAATAAAAATATTCGCCCGAACAAAAATATTATGTAAGATATGTGCAACAGTTAGGTATCCTTATTCTCGGAATAAAGATACCTAAAGAAATAATAAAGATTGGGTTGAACAAATATCTTGTTAGTGGGATGGAATGTGAAGGACCTGCCTAGTATGGGCCAATAGGCCTGCTGCAGTGTTCCTCCTTTCTTATGTTCTAACTATTGTACATGTCTCTTATCAGTTTATCGGTATTGCATACCATTATCATTTCCAACAATTTTTGTGCCTCGCGGTTGAGTCAGTCAGGAAGTGAAGTAACTTGGACGAAGTGTTTGGAAGTTTTAGCCGTGGGAGTCCTGGGAGTTTCAACAACATTCTGTAACGATCGGCCGATGGATGCTACTGGCCCCTTCACCCATCGATTACTTGTTAGCTCATTTCAACGCTGCCTTCGACTCTGTCCACGTCACCAGCGACTGATTTACGAGTCCAATTTGAGGAATTTTCTGCCATTACCTTCAATTGTCAGTCAGTGTTTTGGTCGTCAGTCTTCGTAACCTTCAGCTTGTATACTCTTAATTATTGGTCTTCCCTGAAATTAAATTCCACCGTTTATCATCATTATCCTAAGTAGTGGATATCTTAACAGGTGTCAGTAGGATTTTACACCTTTCATCTTTCATAATTAGTTTCGCCTGCCGCTTTATACTTCGTTAACATGCAGATTGAGAGAGAGAGAGAGAGAGAGAGAGAGAGAGAGAGAGAGAGAGAGAGACAGACAGACAGACAGACAGACTTCCGAAAAATACGAGGCACATTATTTCCATTGCATTTACGGAAAACGTTAAGCCCGTGTGGGTAAGTTTATTCAGGTATACACAAATACAGTTACATAGATTATCATACATAGCAGCATATGTGTGGGGTTGTTCAACACAAGGAGTGGCACCATTTATTTCCACAAGGAGTGGTGGAGGCTGGATCCGCACATCTTGAGCAAGAGACTATAGTGGTGCTCAGCGAAGATTCACTAGTACGGTGCTCCCGACGCAGGTCTTCTACAGATGGTGACCTGCCTATTGTTCTAGTGTTCCTATTATGTGGATAAGTAAGGTATGTGCAATAACTTTATTCCGAAACGTTCGCCTACAAAGGGAGCAGTAGTATTTGACTGAAGAAGCTTATTGTGTAGGCGAAACGTTTCATCAATGAAGATACCTAACTGTTGCACACGTGTCTTAATAATCAACTGTGTCGGTATATCATTTTCAGTATGGGCCAGTAGGCCTATTACAGTGTTCCTCCTTTCTTATGTTCTTATAAGAACATAACAACATAAGAAAGGCGGAACACTGCAACATGCCTACTGGCCCATACTTGGCAGGTCCATGTCAAAACCAACCCACCAATAAAAATATTTGTCCAACCCATCGCCATCCAAGCAACAAGCCCCGACAAACCCCCCCACCCCAACCATTGTGCAAGTCACGTTCAAATCCAACCCCTCTCACTCACAACAACACAGAAATAAGGAGAATGCAGCAAGCCAACTGGTCCACACTAGGTAAGTCACCCTAAAACCCAAAACCAATCCCACAAACAAAATCTCCTACCAAACCCACCTACTCCGTCCAAGGAATATGCTTTGATAATCAGGTCACTATAAAATAGGGTACTGAAGGAGCTGAAGCACCTGGTCCATCACCAGGGTACTGAATGAGCCGAAGCACCTGGTCCATCACCAGGGTAATGAATGAGCCGAAGTACCTGGTCCATCACCAGGGTACTGAATGAGCCGAAGTACCTGGTCCATCACCATGGCACTGAATGAGCCGAAGCACCTGGTCCATCACCAGGGTACTGAATGAGCCGAAGCACCTGGTCCATCACCAGGGTAATGAATGAGCCGAAGCACCTGGTCCATCACCAGGGTACTGAATGAGCCGAAGCACCTGGTCCATCACCAGGTACTGAATGAGCGCCGTCCATCACCAGGTAATGAATGAGCCGAAGCACCTGGTCCATCACCAGGGTACTGAATGAGCCAGAAGCACCTGGTCCATCACCAGGGTAATGAATGAGCCGAAGCACCTGGTCCATCACCAGGGAAACTGAATGAGCCGAAGCACCTGGTCCATCACCAGGGTACTGAATGAGCCGAAGCACCTGGTCCATCACCAGGGTAATGAATGAGCCGAAGCACCTGGTCCATCACCAGGGTACTGAATGAGCCGAAGCACCTGGTCCATCACCAGGGTAATGAATGAGCCGAAGCACCTGGTCCATCACCAGGGTAATGAATGAGCCGAAGCACCTGGTCCATCACCAGGGTAATGAATGAGCCGAAGCACCTGGTCCATCACCAGGGTACTGAATGAGCCGAAGCACCTGGTCCATCACCAGGGTACTGGTGATGGAAATAAATGGTATAAAATACCGACACAATGGAAAAATAAACACATAAGCAGTATAATATGATCCTTTATTAACAACGTTTCGCCCACACAGTGGGCTTTATCGAGTCAGAAACAGATCTGTTTCTGACTCGATAAAGCCCACTGCGTGGGCGAAACGTTGTCAATAAAGGATCACATACTGCTTATGTTTATTTTTCCAACATCTAGTGGTAAAGAAACACAACTCGTCTCTAGCTCCCAGGAGAAGAAAAGGCCGTTTGGTCACATCGGTGTCTTTGGTCTCTGTGGTAAAGACTTGCTTCTGGGGGTGAACTTGTAGCTGCGTCAGAGATTCTGCCGACCTGTGGTGAAGGTTCTTCGGGAAAGAGTGACCGTGAGTGAGGATTTGAGTGGGACTTGAATTAATGTTGGTAGAATTACAAAGCTTATTATTAGGGTAATATTGGGCAAATATTCTCTGAGTGAGTTGGATTTGTGAAGGACCTGCCAAGTATGGGCCTGTTGGCCCATACTCGGCAGGTCCAACTAAGAACACACGAGTTACTAGGATGTTAGGAAACCTCTTCAGTTTTAGGTTAGTAAACAAGTGGATTGAAAAGATGGTAGAAGCAAACTTAATGACGAAACGTTTATAATAAAAGATACCCAGATGTTCTTATGTTCTTATACCCAGATGTTGCCACGTGCCTAATTCTTCATCAGGGTATGAAAAGATCTACGAGGCTAGGAGTGTATGCAAAATCGGATGAGTATACACGTTCCCTTCCCCATTTCAAATACACATACACCATTCCCAACAAACATTTCAAACTATCACCTAAATTTTGTCACCCTTACACACATCCTTCCCACCCCCCACATCACCCACACACCAATCCTCCACACACCACTCACCCACCCACCACATCATCCCAACCCTCTACATCAATGACACATTAGATCACTCATCAGATTACTACTTCCTGCAGAGAAAAAGAAAATGATCAGAATATACACCTCGATAAGAAAGGTAATGTTTAATTTATGGAAGAAAATAGGGCAGTTGGACCGTCCCAGAGAGGTTAAGTTACTTGGGAAACTACTACCGGGACGTGGCTTCTCGCCCGTAAATTTGTCCCCTTGTCGGACCTAATGTTATTTACGCGGCTGGCGGCGCTCCCGGCGACGCCGCCAGCAGCGCAAGAAAACTGTGACCTCCCACGACTTACAAAGGGGTTATGAGGAACCTGATAAACTCTGGATACTGATGCTGAACTCTGGCGCCGATCAAGAATTTCATCGAGGAATTTACTGCGGCGCGACAATGAAACCGCCGACGCAGACCGTCGTTAAACGTCGTCACCGCCGCCGCCGTCACCGCTGCCACCAGCGTCATCTCCACCAGCGTCGCCGTCACCGCCGCCACCAGCGTCATCTCCACCAGCGTCGCCGTCACCGCCGCAAGTTCCTGGATAAGTTGCCTTGAAGCTGTGGAAACTGGATCCTTACGATTCGTGTCTATTATTGTAAGCTGATCCTTTCTTTAATATTAATGTTACTTTATTAAGAACATAAGAACATAAGAAAGGAGGAACACTGCAGCAGGCCTGTTGGCCCATACTAGGCAGGTCCTTCACAATCCATCCCACTAACAGAATATTTGCTCAACCCAATTTTCAAAGCTACCCAAGAAATAAGCTTTGACAATTCTACCCACTCATGCGCGAGTCCCACTCAAATCCAACCCCTCTCACTCATGAATTTATCCAACCTAAATTTGAAACTACCCAAGGTCCTAGCTTCAATAACCCTACTAGGCAGACTGTTCCACTCATCAACTACCCTATTTCCAAACCAATACTTTCCTATATCCTTTCTAAATCTAAACTTATCTAACTTGAATCCATTATTGCGGGTTCTCTCTTGGAGAGATATCCTCAAGACCTTATTTATATCCCTTTGTTAATACCCATTTTCCACTTGTATACCTCGATCATGTCTCCCTCATTCTACGTCTTACAAGTGAATGTAATTTTAGGGTCTTCAATCTTTCTTCGTAAGGAAGATTTCTAATGCTATGTATTAATTTAGTCATTCTACGCTGAATGTTTTCTAACGAATTTATGTCCATTCTGTAATATGGAGACCAGAACTGAGCTGCGTAATCTAGGTGAGGCCTTACTAATGATGTATAAAGCTGTAATATAACCTCTGGACTTCTGTTGCTAACACTTCTTGATATAAATCCCAGTAATCTATTTGCCTTATTACGTACGCTTAGGCATTGCTGTCTTGGTTTAAGGTTGCTGCTTACCATCACCCCCAAGTCCTTCTCGCAATCTGTATGGCTAAGTTCTACGTTATTTAACTTATAAGTGCTTGGGTTATGGACACTCCCGAGCTTCAGAACCTTGCATTTATCTACATTGAACTGCATCTGCCACTTTTCTGACCACGAATTAAGTTTGTCTAAATCTTCCTGAAGTTCTATGACATCTATGTTTGAATCAATTATCCTACCTATCTTCGTGTCGTCGGCGAATTTGCTCATATCACTAGTAATTCCCTCATCAAGGTCATTGATATATATTATAAATAACAATGGGCCTAAGACTGATCCCTGTGGAAATCTTCCTTACGAAGAAAGATTGAAGACCCTAAAATTACATTCACTTGTAAGACGTAGAATGAGGGGAGACATGATCGAGGTATACAAGTGGAAAATGGGTATTAACAAAGGGGATATAAATAAGGTCTTGAGGATATCTCTCCAAGAGAGAACCCGCAATAATGGATTCAAGTTAGATAAGTTTAGATTTAGAAAGGATATAGGAAAGTATTGGTTTGGAAATAGGGTAGTTGATGAGTGGAACAGTCTGCCTAGTAGGGTTATTGAAGCTAGGACCTTGGGTAGTTTTAAATTTAGGTTGGATAAATTCATGAGTGAGAGGGGTTGATTTGAGTGGGACTCACATGAGTGGGTAGAATTGTCAAAGCTTATTTCTTGGGTAGCATTGAAAATTGGGTTGAGCAAATATTCTGTTAGTGGGACGGATTGTGAAGGACCTGCCTAGTATGGGCCAACAGGCCTGCTGCAGTGTTCCTCCTTTCTTATGTTCTTATGTTCTTACAAGTCCCCATTCGGATTTAACCCCATTTATGCACACTCTCTGCTTCCTATTGGTGAGCCATGACTCGATCCATGACAGCACTTTTCCCCCAATGCCATGAGCTGCCACTTTCTTTAACAGTCTCTGGTGCGGTACTCTATCAAAAGCCTTACTAAAGTCTAAATAAACAATATCGAATTCTTTATCGTGATCAACAGCCTCAAAAGCTTTACTGAAGAAGGTTAATAAATTAGATAGGCAGGAACGGCCCCTCGTGAATCCATGCTGGGTATCATTAATCAAATTATGGTTATCTAGATGGCTTCTAATAATATCAGCTATAATTGACTCTAGTAATTTGCCTACAATTGAGGTCAGGCTTATTGGGCGGTAGTTTGACGGTAGTGACTTGTCCCCTGCTTTAAAAATAGGAATTACATTAGCCATCTTCCACATATCAGACACTACACCTGTTTGAAGAGATAAATTAAAAATGTTAGATATTGGTTCACAGAGTTCCATTTTGCATTCCTTAAGAACCCTTGCAAAAAGCTCATCAGGACCCGGCGATTTATTTTGTTTCAGTCGGTCCAGCTGTTTCATAATCATTTCGCTAGTGACTGTGATATTACATAATTTATCTTCTTCTGGGCCTCTGTAAAAATTAATTACTGGGATATTATTAATGTCTTCCTGTGTGAAAACCGAGAGAAAATAATTATTAAAAATAGAGCACATATCATTCTCCTTGTCAGTAAGATGCCCAAAGTTATTTTTAAGGGACCTATCTTATCCCTAACTTTTGTTCTATAAACCTGGAAAAAACTTTTTGGGTTAGTTTTGAATCCTAGCAACTTTAATTTCATAGTCCCGTTTAGATTTTCTTATTCCCTTTTTAACGTCCCTCTTAATGTCAGTATACTGATTTATAAGATGACCCTCACCTCTTTTATGCGCCTATAAATTCCTTTCTTCTGCCCTAAAAGATATTTGAGCCTATTATTCATCCATTTTGGGTCATTTCTACTTGATCTAATTTCTTTATACGGGATAAATGTTCTTTGGGCAGCCTGTATAGTGTTAAGAAAACTGTCATATTGATACCTCTCTTCTTCACCCCAGTCCACAGTTGATAAGTGTTCTCTAAGTCCATTATAATCTGCTAAGCGAAAATCTGGGACCATTACTGAATTATCCCTACTATCATACATCCATTCAATGCTAAAGGTAATTGACTTGTGGTCGCTTGAGCCGAGTTCCTCTGTAATTTCTAAATTATTAACAAGGGTTTCCTTGCTTGCCAGAACCAAGTCAAGTAGGTTATCTATTTTATCTATTATTGTAACATGATTTTCACACAGCTGAGTTACTAGCCAATTTTAATTTTTAAGGTTTAAATAATAAGATATTACAAGGACCCCAAAGGGGTTATTAAATAATTTTCACTATATAATCGTACTTGTGTGTGCCTGTGCTTAAATAAACTTACTGACGTTTGACCGGTTTCTTGGGAATAATAAGAACATAAGAAAGGAGGAACACTGCAACAGGCCTGCTGGCTCATACTTGGCATGTCCATGTCAAAACCTACTCCTTCCATGGAATATGCTTTGATAATCAGGGCACTATAAAAGAGGGTACTGAAGCACCTGGTCCATCACAAGAACACCAAAGGAGACGAAGCACCTGGTCCATCACCAAGGCACTGAATGAGGGGTCAAATCTGAATGGGGATTTGTCACTAGTGGCGTTCCACAAGGATCAGTTTTGGGCCCATTGTTGTTCATAATTTACATTAATGACCTTGATGAAGGAATTGCAAGTGACATGAGTAAATTTGCTGATGATACAAAAATTGGCCGTATAATTCATTCTGAGGAGGATAACAGTGAACTCCAGGAGGATTTGGATAAATTAATGTCTTGGTCTGAAAAGTGGCAGATGAAGTTCAATGTGGACAAGTGTAAGGTGCTTGTCGTTGGTAATGAAAATATCCCTCGAATTTATAAACTAGGTGAAGTTGAGCTTGATCATACAGAATGTGAAAAAGACTTGGGAGTCATGGTAAGCAGAAATCTAAAGCCAAGACAACAGTGCCTAAGTGTGCGCAATAAGGCTAACAGATTACTAGGATTTATTTCAAGAAGTATAAGCAACAGAAGTCCAAAAGTTATTTTACAGCTCTATACATCACTAGTGAGACCTCATTTGGATTATGCAGCTCAGTTTTGGTCTCCTTACTACAGGATGGATATAGATTCATTGGAGAACATACAAAGAAGAATGACTAAAATGATTTACAGTATAAGAAATCTCCCGTATGAAGATAGACTTAGAGCGTTGAATCTCCACTCTCTGGAGACAGAAAATAAACACATAAGCAGTATATGGATCCTTATTGAAAGTTCGCCACGCAGTAACTATCGAGTCACAGACTCGATAAAGCACTGCGTGGGCGAAACGCAGATCACATTATACTGCTATGTGTTATTTTCCATTGTGTCGGTATTTTATACCATTTATTTCTCTGGAAAGACGTAGAATGAGGGGAGATATCATCGAGGTGTACAAGTGGATGATGGGCATAAACAAAGGAGATATTAATAAAATACTGAGGATATCGAACCAAGTAAGAACCAGAAATAACGGATTTAAATTGGATAAATTTAGATTTAGAAAGGACATAGGCAAGTACTGGTTTTCGAACAGAGTTGTAGATGCGTGGAACAATCTTCCGAGTACTGTGATAGAGGCTAGGACCTTGGGTGGCTTTAAAAAGAGATTGGACAAATATATGAGTGGGAGGGGCTGGGTTTGATTTGTGTCGTGAGTACGGGAATAAATTCTTAGGTAGTGGTGGTTTTGATAAGGACCTGCCTTGTATGGGCCAGTAGGCCTTCTGCAGTGTTCCTCCATTCTTATGTTCTTATGTTAAGTACCGGGTCCATCACCAGGGCACTGAGTGAGCCGAAGCACCTGGTCCATCACCAGGGCACTGAGTGAGCCAAAGCACCTGGTCCATCACCAGGGCACTGAATGAGCCTAAGCACCTGGTCTATCACCAGGGCACTGAGTGAGCCAAAGCACCTGGTCCATCACCAAGGCACTGAATGAGCCGAAGCACCTGGTCCATCACCAGGGCACTGAGATGAGCCAAAGCACCTGGTCCATCACCAGGGCACTGAATGAGCCAAGCACCTGGTCATCACCAGGCACTGAGGAAAGGGGCCATCACCAAGGCACTGAATGAGCCGAAGCACCTGGTCCATCACCAAGGCCCTGAATGAGCCGAAGTACCGGGTCCATCACCAGGCCGTTGGAGCAGAATGGAAATAAATGGTATAAAATACCGATACAATGGAAAAATAAACACATAAGCAGTATAATGTGATTATTACAGAATCACCTGGTCCATCACCAGGTAATGACCTGCACTCCTTGCAACCCGGCTGTGGTGTTTACTAGGGAACGCTGGTTCGCATTTGGAGGGTTTCAAGAGGAGGTTTAGGTTCTCTGCAGGCACTGTGGTGCCAGCCAGAGTGCCATCCTCTAGGAACAAGAAGCTGAGCTGGAAAGATATAAGCAGTATAATGTGATCATTTATTGACAACGTTTCGCCCACACAACGTTTCCTACCCAGATAAAACTGTTTGTGACTTGATAAAGCCCACTATGTGGGCGAAACGTTGTCAATAAAGAATCACATTATACTTATTTATTTTTCCATTGTGTTGGTATTTTATACCATTTATTTCCAAGAAGCTGGGTGACCTGTCTTGTTGGGCAGGTCACCCTGCTGAACACCTTCGCACGAACTCTTTTCGGGTTCGCCAAAGGGAAGTTTCGATCCCGTGTAGTAGGATTAGCTGCTGAACAGATTTTAAGACTAATACCAATTTAATAGAAGAATTATGGCAAGTGTAGTTGGTATTGTATGCGCTTGTAGCAGGGGATGCTGCTTCGTAGCCTTGTTAAATCTATAACCCCAGCTGAGTTAATTTCAAAGGCATCTCCCTTCCTTCCTCCTCTCTCTCTCTCTCACCCCTCCCACGCACGTGCGCGCACACACACACACACACACACACACACACACACACACAAGAAGTTAGTTTTGGGTCCTAAAAAAACCCTCAAAAGACGTGACCAGACTGCGTCTGGGAGAGCGCGTCTTGGGAACAAGTCTTGCATGACTGTAGAAGACACTGCCCTCCCAAGAGAGTCCCAAGACACTGTCACTGCCCACCCATTCTGAGAGACGGTAATTCCCACGAAACTGCGACTCAAACCTTACTGGAACCAAAGACATCACTGAAAATAAGAGAGGAGGAACACTGCAGTAGGCCTGTTGGCCCATGCTAGGCAGGTCCTTCCTTTCGTACGACGCAGCTTCGATTCAATTTCGATTTATCCATTACTGAGCCCTTGATTGATTCTGTTAGGTTATATTTCACGTTTGTGTATTTTACATGTGAGAAAACTTTGTAAAATTTTGTCTACTCTGAACCCAGAGATGAATATTTGATATCATCGCCCTACTGAAGTCTCCTAGTTCAGGCTGATTGATTTCACCACTTCATGTAAGTAATCCATCCTCCGTGATGGAACATTAAAGGTAAACGAGTAGCTTTTCTGTCTTGTAATCTGGATGAAGAATGGTACAAGCCGACAGGTCATGAGAAAGCTATTATGTTTGCAGGGAAAACCTTCGTTGCGACTCTTCGTAGAGGACTGAACTTAAGTCTACAGTATAACTGAAGTATTATAGTATGCAGGAGAATTGCAGCTTTCCTATTTTAGTAAATATAGTTTGTGCCTTCCCATGTAACCCCAGTGTCTCCAGGTGCTTGTGGCAAGCAAGGTATATATCGAAAAAAATGTATAGAAGGCACGCATGCAACTTGAAGTAACTTTATTATGGAGACGGTGATGAGCTCTGACCTCGTGATCCGCACTCACCAGCACCACACACTGGCGAGCACAGTGAACACAGTATTCTCTACCTGACTCCATCCTACAAATACTCGCGTACCTTTCACCCAGGTAGATCTGTTTGTGACTTGATAAAGCCCACTGTTTGGGCGAAACGTTGTCAATAAAAGATCGCATTATACTGCTTATGTGTTTATTTTTCCACAGCTTAAAATTGAATGAAAGTTAAGACACATGTGCAACATCTGGGTACCTTTACGGTGCTCTTCACACCAACTCCAAGGGACTGATTACCTCATATTTTGTATAAAGTTCTACTGTCTTGAAGTTATGTCCTAGAATCTGTATTGATAAAGCCACTGGAGGGCGAAACGTCTACAATAAAGATACCCAGATGTTGCACATGTGGCTAAACTTTCATCTTGACGGTATTTGATACCATTCTTGCACAGCTTAAAACTGATGAAAGCTGGGCCACAGTTCCCCCGTGCCACACTGACACCTCCCCATCAGTGCTCCTTGCTGATAGATCACCTTAACTCCCTCAGCACGTTCTCAATATCCGTCGGCTACGTGCCTTGATGCAAGAGAAAAGGTTCTTGATCCAAAATAATAGGACCTACCCTCACCATCCTCGATTCAAACCTGATTACCTCCCATTTCCCAGGCGCTGCATGACCCATAATGGGTTTTGTCTTACTCCATGAATAAGAAAATTCATATATGTCTGACTCCTCCTCTATGGTCGCCCCTTCTGCTTTCCTTTCTCTATGATTTATGTTAGTTTAATATCTCCATTACCCACCCTATACCCATCCTGTGGACGGTAGCTACAAAGGTAAATATAATGGGGTCCAGTGACTAGGCACCCGTGTAATAATTAGCTAAGTTACAGTGGTAATGGTTTTTAATCTAGTCATAATAGTAACGAGTCACAATACCTTGACAACAACAATTCACAAACACTCCACACTTAGGAAGCTTCAAAAGACGTTTCGGTCCGTCCAGAACAGATCGAAACGTCATCTAAACCCCCTCCCAACTCTCCTTCAATGTGCGAGTTGCTCATGAATGGTAGACAATACACACAAGATGAAAATTAGACATGTGCAACATCTGGGTATCTTTATTGTAGACGTTTCTCCCTCCAGTGGCTTTATCAATACAAATTCTAGGACTGATCACCCCATCTTTTGTATATAGTTCTATTGTCTTTCAAGTTGTGTCCTAGAATCTGTATTGATAAAGCCACTGGAGGGCGAAACGTCTGCAATAAAGATACCCAGATGTTGCATATGTGTAATTTTCAACGTGCAAGTTGCTCATGAATCGACAATTCATTTATAAACTATAGTTCCCACTTTTTTTTCCCCTTCCGCGCCTTTTCCTTGTAACCTCGATTATTTTCTCCCCGCGACCTAAGGCCAGACACTGACTCGTCCACCGAGGGCTGAGTAATTCATGCATTTTCCTGTTTTTTGATAAGCCTCGGGTTTTTTTTCATTCGTCTTCTCTCGCACAGCTCATCAGTGGAAATAAAAATTGTTAAAAAAATATTTTTCACAGCCGGATGCGACTCTCACTCGTTCGTATTAAGGGAGAAAAAAAAAAAAGAGAGACGAAAGAAGCGCCGGTGCTCACAGATTCATCACAGCTAATGATCATAACTTTTGTACTTGCCTTTTGTCATTAATTATAAAACTGAGAGTCAAAAATTTGGCTCTATCAATTGAAAAGTTCTAAATTTTATATATATATATATATATATATATATATATATATATATATATATATATATATATATATGTGAGTAGTCACGAAAGCGCTTGGAATTCTTCTATTTTTTCATAGTGGTTTTCTTGCATATATATATATATATATATATATATATATATATATATATATGTGTGTGTGTGTGTGTGTGTGTGTGTGTGTGTGTGTGTGTGTGTGTGTGTGTGTGTGTTATATATCTGTGTTGCCGAATAGGTAAAATTGGTCAATTAGCAAAAACTCGCTTAAAATCAAGTCCTTTCTAAAAAAAATTCTCTTATACGATTAAAGATATATATTTATTATTTATGTTAATGTAAAAAATTAATAATTTTGTACCAAAAGAACCTTAGAAAACTTACCTAACCTTATTATAACAAGCGCAATTTAATTTAGACTAATCCAAATATATTTTAGATAAATTTACAATAATTTAACAAACAATGAAATATATTTTTTTTAGGTTCAAAATTATTTTTGCGAAATTATTGTATGTATATCAATTTTCACTTGCCTTATTCGGTAAGAAGAGCGTTGCTATTTAAGTCAAAAAACACAAGTTTTACCTGTTCGGCACTACATTATATGTATCATTTTTTTATTAACACATTGGCCGTCTCCCAACAAGGCAGGGTGACCCCCCAAAAAAAGGGAGAAACATTTCCATCATCATTCACTCCATCGCTATTTTGCCAGAGGCGTTCCTACACTACAGTTTAAAAACTGCAGGCACTGTGCTTCCCACTACATAAATGATGATTGGAAACGCTTTGATTCGTTCTACGAATGTCTGATTAGCTCTTTATTCGGACAAAATAGAGAGGGCTTGCGTATACTCGGCTCCAGTCGCTTCAGACCATCACTAATGACGGTCTGATACTAATGAGATCTTCTTGATGCTCTCGTGATCGTGATTAGCAATCTAGCTATGATGCGACCCTTAGCATCATCTACGTATGTTGTTATGTTGTACGCTACTGTTAGGACAGTGGCCGGACAGATGACCGACGGACATTTGACCAACAGATATTTGACCGAAGGACAATTGGCCGAACGAACATTGCACCGACAGCCATTTGACCGAACGGACAATAGACCGAATGGATAATTAGGTTAGGAAATTAAGGCCAGTTCGGCCATATGTCCATTTGGTGAAATGTCCGTCGGCGAAGTGTCCGGCCAAATGTCCGGGAGCCGTTAGGACTACTTTGCGAAACACTAAAACCCGCATGGGGGTCAAATTTGATCCAAGGAAGGGGACGAGGTTTCTTATTTCATAGATGAAGAGCGAAATGTTGACACTCGCGCGTCGTGAATGTGATCGAAATGTGGCGTTTCTGAGGGACTTTGCAATGCTATTGTTGTTGGAGAAGCGTCACCACGGATACTCGCAGGGATGCTGGTAGCTCGCGAAGGGTTCTTGATCCAAGGATTTGAAGCTATCCTTCCTTCGATTAAATCTGATTATATCGATTAAATCTGATTATCTTCCATTCCATAGGTATAACTCGTACGGCTTTAGCGCTTCCCCATACAACACCAACAACAACTACCACCACCAACAATTACTACCAACACCACCAACCACAACAACCATCAACTACAACAACTACCACCAACAACAATTACTACCAACACCACCAACCACAACAACCATCAACTACAACAACTACCACCAACAACAATTACTACCAACACCACCAGCAACCACAACTACCACCACCATCATCAACCACAACAGCAATCAACAACAAGATAAGACTCCACGTGTTTCAAATTATCAGATGTATTGAATTACAAATTACCACGTCACCAATTGTTGCGTCGAAAATCCTAAATTAATTTCACCTTTGTGAAACAGGTGGTGATATTCAGTAATTAAGAGTCGCCTAGAAATGTTTTTAAAACCATTTTTTCTTTTTTGGCTGGAACGGAAGATGACAGCAAGAGAATCCTTCAGTTAGCCTGGCACATCCTTCAGGTAGCCTGGCACATCCTTCAGGTAGCCTGGCACATCCTTCAGGTAGCCTGGCACATCCTTCACGATAGCAGCGTTGTGAAGTGTGTGGGTGAAGGGAGACGTCCTTTTTAGGAGAGTTTAGGTCCTTGGTCACTTTAAGGTCTTGGAACGTTTGTGTGTATTTAAGAACAAAGGCACAATTCCGTGACTTGAATACAAAAATAACCCGTTCATAGGAGAAGCTTGCGACGACGTTTCGGTCCGATTTGGACCATTTAAGTCCCACTGTGTCGGACCGAAACGTCGTCGTAAGCGTCTCTTTCCAATATGCGGATTATTTGTGTATCAAATATACATTCCACCCAGTTTGCCGTGACGCTAATTGCTTTTAAAGGCAG
The DNA here is from genome assembly GCA_009830355.1 of Cherax destructor. NCBI lineage: Eukaryota > Metazoa > Arthropoda > Malacostraca > Decapoda > Parastacidae > Cherax > Cherax destructor. The sequence goes on from WNWK01000342.1 coordinate 524,075, forward strand.
AGAGTTGGAACTACCCTCCACTTCCTCAGATCAAACCTAACGAAGCAGAGGCTTCATTATAAACACGCGAAAAAAGGTTCCAATGGACAAGATGCGATTACAAAAAACTTTTCAAGGGGAACTCGCCTACACCACTTGGGCGAGGGGTCGATACGGCGAAAGCTGTCAGTGGCCCCTATAAACCCCCAACAAAAATAGTAGCAAACTGCGGCTGGCACCTTCCTGGGATTCCGGTCACTCTACGGCTGCGGAAATTAGACCGCAGCTCTTGCTCTGCGTCCCGCAACTCATCTGAAAGTTTGAGTCATTTTAATCTAGGTCTCATGAGTGTGTTGGGTTCATCCTCCCAACTCATTAAAGACTTATGCCAAGTTTGTTCCCCAGTTGCTTGTCAGAAAATGCAATGAGCTTATAGTTTTGCTTCTCGCTGATGTCTTGTATAGGATGAGGGTTGCTAGCGTGCGTTCCTGAATACGTATGAAAGGATATAAATAGGCTGAAAGTGCTTGAAGGAGTTCATTATAACTACCAACGTCCTGAAGTCTTCATTAACAACCTACACGAGTCGCCACTTCATGAATAATATCATTAAAATGATTAAATTCACGAAAATGTGCTAAATATCGTATCATTTCAAAGTGTTGAGAGAGGCATAAGTTACGTATTTTTTTTTGTTAACGAGGCAGATGTTCCTACTTGAATTATGGTACTGATAAATAGTATATATATATATATATATATATATATATATATATATATATATATATATATATATATTACGAACGAGTTTTCATCCACATTGTCAATGGCAATAGTGACTGTCTGGGCTTCTAATATGCAAATTGTATGCATGCCAAAGCTCGTGTACCTGGAGGATGCTTGCTCTCGCGCTATCTCGCTCGCTCACTTGCTCACTCCGTTAAAGAGTATTTTTCCTCTGTTTTTAGAGCCAGCATTGTCTTATTTAATAGAGGTCAGCATCAAAAAGTCCACAGACAACAGTATTTCACAATAACATCGTCTCATGCCCAACTTTGGCAAGTGAGGAAAAGAATTAGTGAACTTTGTGGAAAAAAAGGTCAGTGAACTTAGCCTAAAAAAAAAGCCTGCCTACTCGAAGTTCCCAGACTGTTTTTAAATTGCCAAAACAGTTTAATTTTCAATTCTATTTACTAAATCTCTTCTCATAGAAATTGTTCTAACAATTTTAAACTTAATAAAAAAGACTTTACAAGCTGTCCCGAACTGCAGAAACCATTTAATGTTATTGTTTATATAAACAAGTCACAAACAGTTATTTTCAGGCCTTAAAAAATGAAGTTTAAAAGCTCTCAACTTTTTTTTGTTTGTTTTCAAGAGAATGATCCGAGGTTTAGTAGGCCCATTGGGATTTTTTTGGTCTATGACAGTGAATGGAAAATATTTAGAGGCGGGTAGAAGGATCTGAAAATCCTATACTTTGAATAATAATAATAAAATCAATAATAAAAATGAAAATAAACTACAAATAAATAAATAAAAGAAAATACAACAGAAGAAACAATAGAAGACAAACAAGAGCATTATCCCCAGGGGAACCTTGATTATGAAATATGATCATTATCCCATGGTAACCTTGATTATGAAACATTAGTAAGATAATTACTGGAGAGGATATTCGTTTGAAAAAATAAATATCTGAATTCGCATTCAACACAACGGAATTTAATAAGAGAAGTGTAGAAGGTTATGAGAGAGAGAGAGACGAGAGCGAGAGAGAATATAGGCCAGTCTTTGGCAATGTACGGGGAAACTGAGTCGTAATGCATGACGCAATCTAACAGTCCTTTCCCTCAAGAGGCGCTCAAGGTAAAGCCCTGAGTGTCTGGCCGGATATACTCTGCACTCCGGGTGGGCGGGTGGAGGAACGTCCTGCCCTCCAAACGGGCAGGATAACCGGCTAAGTGGAACAAACGGCTTACCGAACGGGCGGAAGTACCCGCTCTACCGACAGACGGAACCAGCCAGTCAGCCGGCCAGACGGACGGAACCAGCCAGTCAGACAGTCAGCCAGGCGGCCGGAACAGCTGGCGAGGAAGCTAGACCAATTTTCTGCAGTTTGTTAGAGTTTCTCTCTTCTGAAATATTCCGGGATGGGAATAAAAGGTTATGGAGGCTGGGCCGAGTAATGGCAGTTTGCATTTGCAATTGAGAAAACAAAACTGCTTTTGTTATTTTATTTACGGGATGAGATAAACTCCCAAGAATCACTCAGCACCCGGGGAGGAAAATTGGAGGCGATCAAATTTGGTCCAAAGGAGCGTTGATCCCAATTTTTGGATCAAGGAACTCCCCACCAGCATCAAGGCACTTCAGCATCAAGGCACCCTCAAGCAGTATCAAGGCACTTTCCTTGCCCTCGAAGCATTCGAAAAATTCTTAGAACCTCAATCACCCGCGAGGTTCTAGTGACTGATGAACCCATAGCCTATTATAAGGGTTCATTGCGCGTCGTTCGAGTCCTCGAGTCCAAGCCCACAATTCTTATTAAACCCCAACAGCTGAGAGGGGCTCTCTCCCCTTCCCTTTCTCTCTAGCTGGGAATGAGGTGGAAAGACACTCAGTGGAAGCTTAGGGAGGACAGAGAGAACTTGCTTCTCTCACGTCCTCTCCTCCTTCCAAGAACTGGTCTTTCACGAAGCAATTTTTCCGGCGGAGTGAGCAAACGACACTGAAAATGTTATTGCTCTTTTATCAACCCGCTTTTTTTTATTATTATGTTTTTCCTTCTCACACGGATGTCGGCAAACTGTGTCCGGGGGTGATTATGCTGGGTTGTTGCTCTTGCAGTGTGAGCTTGAGGGGGTTCGCTGCGAACTTAGGGGATTAGTTGAGAGCTCGTAGAGGTTCACTGAGCTCAAAGGGGTTCATTAAGCTCGAGGGCTGATGATGGGGGTTTCACTGTGAGCTTTAACTGATTCACCGTAAGCTCACTGTGAGCTGGAGAGCATTCAGTGAAATTCAGCAGCAAGTGTTTATTGAACCCCAGCGTGTTCAGTTAACTTCAGCGAGTTCTATTACCTCCAGCGTGTTTACTATGAGCTCAAGCGCATTCAGCTAACTCCATAAAGTCTTCCAGCTTGACCAAGCTGTCATACGGAGTGGTGAGAAACACGCACCAGCAGCCTCATCACACGCTCCAGTATGATCACTGGGGCAAGCTTCCTCAGCCGAAGTTAATGGCGAACTCAGCGGGGATGGGGGACTTCGAAGTCTCGACCCGAGCTCATAATGAGGCTTTCTTGAAGACTCAAAGTCACGGAGAGTGGACTAGCAAGTGGGAAAGGGAAAAATGGGGGTGTATATATATATATTATATAAACCTACACAACAACAGTGTGCCATTGGGATTAACCTCCTTATAGGTCGATGACCGTTAAGGCAAGAGGATGTACCATTGTTTTTTCTGTGGGCACCCCGCGGAGGCCAGGCTCTCCTGAGACGCATTACCGGGAAACCATCATCGCCAACCTCCATTATGTTGCTCAAGTGTGTCTTACCTTCCAAGAAGGGAAGGAGAGGTTGTGACTAGGAAATTGTTGATGCAGCAACTGCTGCAGACGCATACTGAAGCCCAAATATGATGTTTACATCGGACTTAAAGGCAGTTAGTGTATGTCAGACTTGCTTGTTGTTGTAGTTGATGTGGTTTTTGTTGTTGTGATTACAGTGATTGTTGCAGTTGTGGTGATTGCTATTTGTGGTTGTGTTGGTTGTATTTATTGTCTTTAGTTATTGTGATAGTCTGATTGTGATTGCTACGGTTGTGGTCGTTGTAAATCAACTTTGTTTTGGTTACTTCAGCCAAGACTTCCATCACGGCAGGACAACGACAAAACCCATACAGTCTTACAAAAAAGCTTTTCCCAGCAGCAACCACGACAGCACAGCGCCAAGCTTCTCTCTACATCGGCCACGGAAGCTTCGCACTAAGCATAATCTTTGCAGCAGCCACTCCAGCTTAGTGCTAAACTTACCCCTGCAGCAGCCACTCCAGCTTAGTGCTAAACTTACCCCTGCAGCAGCCACTCCAGCTTAGTGCTAAACTTACCCCTGCAGCAGCCACTCCAGCTTAGTGCTAAACTTACCCCTGCAGCACCCATAAAGTTTTCTAAATAAAAGAACGCAAACCCATGGGGGTTCTCTGCATTAAAGAACGCGATGAACGCGACGAGTTCGGCATCAACAGCTGTGTGTATACACAGCGTGGATCCCTTCGGCGAGCAGCTCTGGGGTGAACGCCGCCCTCCAGACAGGAATTCGTTATGGTGTCGCATGCGATATCAGAATCCTTGGAGCCAAGGCCCGGCCTCCATAAATAATGATAATGTATACAATTCCCACAGCAACAGGCGACCAGCATTTGCATACATAATACGTTACCTGCAGACTTGTCTCCCGTATCTTTTTGTCTGTCTTTTTTTCCTCCTGTCTGTTTTGTTATTGCAGCCTCTCTACATATTTTCCTAAGTGTCTGTTCGATATACTGATCTTAAAGCTACTTATCCATCTCACTCCCTCTATTTTTTTTATATTCAGGCAATTTTGTGTGTTAGGTGAAGACAGTTTTCGTTGCTCTAATGGACCTTTTTTTCTGTAAATTTGCTCTAGAGATGTCAGTAAATGGCACTTGCTCAGAAGATAGGTAGTGTCGTGTGATTTCTAGAAGCCTATTCCAGAGTGGCATGAGGTTTGTTGTTGTTGTCTAGCATGTACAGAAGTCGCAACACTTGGGTATCTTTAATGAAGAATCAATAAAGAAACCCCAGTGTTGCTCATGTGTCTAATTTATCATCAACGTGTTCTCTGAATCATCTATCTACAAGTACAGAAACGCTGATGAATAAAGAGGTTGAAGATCTTTTACTGGTACAACGTTACTGTTACAAACGACAGGCAATTAATTTTTCTGTGTAGCATATATAAAAACATTCTACGAAGAGGTACAGCATTAGTAGAAGCATCCTTAGCATGAGTAACGCGAATGGGAAGACCATAAATAATGAATGATGCCGTGTGTGTGAGGGATGAGGCGAGCTGATGGTCCGTGATCAGAGGACACTGTCACGGATGTTAGGATGTGGTGGAAGGGATGAGAGTTCTAGACAGGGAAGGATGTGAAGGATCTTTTAATTTTCTTGCTCAGTAAATGTGGTGGTAGATGAATGAGAATGAATTATACGAGTAACGGAGTCTTAGAGGAAGGGAGGGGGAGAGAGCGCGAGAGGGGGGTGGAGAAAGAAGGGGGTAGGAGGAGGGGAGGAAGAAAGAGGGGGAATAGGAGAGAATGAGAATTACCCGACGCATTCATGAGAGTGAAAGAAATCTTGCCAGAGTGTATAACGTTTAATAGGCTTCCGTTGCACACTTGTACGACAACACTATGCCTCCGTGGATGGTTGCTGCCTACCTGGCGTAGGTCAGTTTCTAATTCATTCCACCAATACTGTTTGAACAGAGGTACCTTGGTACCCAGAATCAACCCTCCACCTTCCTCGGATCAAACCTTTTTACCTCCCATTTTCCCATCTGATTCTGTCTGGCAGAATCTAGGTTTATTAAGTGGAAATTGATGCAGCCAGACATCTCGTCCGATTGGTGGAGGCAGCCGAGTTCAAGACTAAACCCGGGCCCTTCGGTTGTGAGCCAAAGGTGCTACCACCTCCAGTCTAAGAGCACCGCTTATACATTTTCACCCGCACCATTTAGCATATATTGCGGGAAATCCCGAGAAACTATGTAGAAAATGAACTTCAAAGAGAATATTACGTTTTGGTAGACACTAATACGTGCTTGCATGTTCAGAGTGAGAATCATTGCTTTACACACATAAAAAAACTAATATATGCTAAAAACAATATCTGTACGTGTCCATTACCTGATACTTCAAATATCTCTAGCTACTAACATTATAAAATTTCCACTATCAACTTCCTGCTATCGTAACCAATTTTCACTATCAACTTCCTGCTATCGTAACCAATTTTCACTATCAACTTCCTGCTATCGTAACCAATTCACCATTACATAAACCAAAACCACAAAGAACAACTATTCAGTATATTTTTCACATTCCGCAATTCATCATTAGTCAAAGAGTCAACAGCCGTGTTAGCAAATCTAGTCAAAAGGGAAAACATCCCCACCATATATGCTGAAAGTAATATTGGGTTAATAACCCGGAGAAAAGGCGCTTACCCCTAGGCACCAATCACTTGAACCTCCCCACCCGCGTTATGGTGACCCAGCGTCAGGAGGGTCGGTTCGTCCTGGACGCTAGCGACTTGTTAGTGGACCGAAATGACGTCTAGGTTTTCTCTCGTACACATAAAATGTATCGTTAATGTTTCGTTATTATAATTTAGTTATTTAATTTGGAACAGTTTTGTACAAGTAACTTGAGTATCAAGAATGGCAGAGAGTTATGCCGTAATTACTCAACAGGAAAGAGGTTGTACATGAATGGTACACAATCCTGACAAGATGAATAATTAGAAACGTGTGCAACATCTGGGTATCTTTATTTGTAGACGTTTCGCCCTCCAGTGGCTTTATCAATACAACTTCAAAGACATAATGGGAAGACTGTAGAACTCTATACAAATAACGAGGTAATCAGTCCCTCAACCTTGGAACTGAAGAGCACCGTAGTCTTCAAGATGTTGCACATGTTGAATTCTTCAGTGAAGAGGTTGAGATGGTTCTATCCTGTAGAAAGAATGCAACAAAAAACGTCGATTAAGGTGTATAAAATTTTGGGCAAATGGAATGTTGTGTATAGAGCATCCAGGAAAAGTTTACAAGGAATATAGTTTTGAGAAGTAGAGGCTTGAACATCCAGCAGACACGCAGCAAGAACCTGAATTGATAGTTGGAAGTTACCATTGTTGCACTTAGAACGTGATATCTGCACTAGGCCTCTTACGAGTGGCTGTCGATGCGTTAAAATAAAATATTAATATCACCATCAATGTGTAGTTTGTGTGTACTTAATTAAGCGATGCATTCTGCCACAAGTGAGATAAGATTTAATCCCTCTCCATCCGGGCTAATCCCTCTCGAGTATAAATCCTGGAATATAAACTGCCTGACTGCTCTTGTTTTACCGATTAATTTAATATATCGTTGTCCTGTAAATTCTGTCTGGCGAACCGAAAATCATCGAATGAAACAGTCGAGATTTTTTCTTTCACAATTTTCTGTTATTCAGTCGAAATTATTGCAAAATATAATTCACAATACCGTGGCTGCAACAATTCACAGCTGACCTACAGTTTAAAGAGGAAACTCCAGGCGATGTTTCGGTCTATCCTGGACCATTATCGCCACCTGCTATATTTTGGTTCTCGCTTCCCGTAAATATCCTGCTTCCGTCCCCTGGCTATATGTTGGTTCTACCTACCTACATATATCCTGGTTCTCGTCCCCTTCCTATATCTTGGTTCTCGTCTCTAGCTTATGTTAGGCAGCTAATATTAACAACAAATACGAGTTATAAGTTGTAGTGAAGGCCAGCTAGCTAGATTTATAAGCATGTCTAGAATGGCTTGGACTAGGAGGCAACGACCGACACAAGTGAAAATTATTTTGTGAAAATATTTCATGTAGAGCTTTATCGAGCTTTTAATAAAGCTCTACACAGAGCGGGACTTTGACACAAACACAGATTGCATTGCATGTTCCTTTTCTAGGTTACTGCTAGCAGAACGTCCTTGTCTATATACGAAGGTGGGCAGAAACCACACCTGCTATACAGTCTCTCCTCTTTAAGCTTAACATTATTTCTAGAAAGCGTTGTCTTGAGGAATTAAGTCACATGTGCAACACCTGGGCATCTTTCTTTTAAGACGTTTGGGCAAGCAGTGGCTTTATCAGTTCACTACGGAGAAGAGAATACGAGGACAGTAGATGAGGTGATCAGTCCATCAGCCTGGAATCCAGTGTTCAGCACCTTGGTCTTTATTTTAATCCATGACGAGAGTCGTGAAAGCCCATTCGTTTCGTGGTTTGTTTGTAATCGTGTTATTGCGATTTCGTGAATCACGAATCTATACTATTTGAATCATGGCGTCAATACAAGGCGATGATTCAATACTATTTAAATCATGGCGTCAATACATTTCACTTTTTTTATTAAGAAGACAATACTGTGAACTTTCTTTTTTCAACTCTCTCATCTTTCTATGTTCCATTTATTTTTTTTGCGTCATCTTGCGTCTCCAAACTAACAAAAAAACAAAAACAAATTTTTTTTAGTACTCCATAGTATTATTTTACCCCTAACGACTGTTTTCCATTGAGATGGGATGATCCAAAGGAAACATATTTACCAGCGTTCATTCAACAGCGATCTTGTCAGAAGTGCGCAGGGAAGTGAAGGGTAGGATTGATCCAGTTCTTCAGATCAAGATCACCGGCATCATGGCACCTGCCATGATGAAAGTTCCTTTCCAGTTACCAACAGCCTGGCTGATGAGAGACCGGGCCGCAATTAGCGGACGGAGTATGAGGCCTAGTAACTCATTGCGCTGAAATATCCTACACAAGTTCAGCAATTCATAAAATACAGACTCAAAGAGGTGGTTAAAAAAACAACATATACGAAATAAGACCCAGAAGTTGCACATGCGTCTAATTCTTCATGAAGTGAGACACTCCTCCAGGAATGGCTTCTCCAGTCCAACAGAGATAAACACTGAGGTTAATTACACATTGCTGGCTACGGTATTTTAATGACATCTCATCCACCAGGGACGATTATTATTATTATTAACGAAGCGCTAAACCCATAGAGGTCATACAGCGGTGCCCACCAACGACGGGATATCTTCACTAATTGGTGAATTGATTAAGTCTCCTTTGAACGACAGGTCTTAAAAAAATAAAAATACCGCAAGCCGCATTCTGTCTTGTCTACCTACTGTCCATATATCGTGTGGAAAAAGACACTTATATGCAGTCCAGGACATTAGAGGAAACGTATAACCACGGCTTCTTCAGTCCGTCTGTCCACATTCCATCTCTGCATTACAGGAAACAGCCACAGGGGAAGTACACAGTTGTAGAGGAATGGCAGCAAACACCTGACTAAGAGAATCAACCGGGAAATATAAATGCGTCTTTCTTTCCTTCTGTGACGCACTACAACATACTTGTACGTCTCGTTACATCTCTAATCATAAACATAAAAAAATGCGAAATGTATGTAGCCACGATGTAAGGTGAAAGCAAAATACAGTGTCACGTTAGCTTGCCATAAGTAAGATTAATGTTGCCTTGGCATGGGAGTCGGGAAGGTCATGTGCCACCATGCGCACACCATCTAAATATTAATAAAACTGAGGAAAAATTCAAATACCATTTTATGTTTTTTACGTAAATTTCAAATGTTTCGAAAAGAAAATCAAGAGTCAAATCGACCTTAAAAAAAGGTCAAAATATGAAATAATATATATATATATATATAATTTATTTATTTATTTATTATGCGATACTGTTATTTCCTCATTTTTTTAATTGAAATATAAATTAGATAAAAAAAGATTTCTAAACATTCAAAATCCAGCCAAATCTGCGCCTACACAGCCTAACATCCCCCCCCCTCCCCAAAAAAATTTCATACATCTCATAAGACGCTTCAGACATTTCGTTAAATCTGTTTACATCAAGAGTTTCAGGATTTTTTTCTTTAACAAAGTTAGGATTTTGGGATTTCTTATATACAGAATAATCCCCATTAAGGTGCTTTTTATATAAAATATTTACAAAAGGAATTTTTTTTAACGAGTAGACGAGTATTACTGAACGAGTACATAGATGCTTTGAATACTGAAAAAAAAAACATACACTTAAATGCTGAGAATAGAATTTAGAAAAAAATAGGCCAAAGTGTTATTACTACTAGAAATACCAAGACATTCTTCTAAAAAAATACTGCTTTCAGTACTAGGATTTTCCTTTCTGTTTGCACACCTCGGCAATATTTTTTTTTGTAGTTTATATTTTGCAATTCTGGAAACCATTTTGTAGCCCGTCTATTAAGTTCTTTTAACTGTTTTTACTGCAATTTTTAAACATGTAATCTCAATAACCAAATGTAATTCTTTGTATCATGTCCAAATAAAAATTATTATTATTGTTATTATTATTATTATTCACGTTTCCTCTACATAACAATTTTAGTCAGTCGAATGACTAGGATTTTTTTCCAGCGTTTCACCAATCATATATGTGAAGCTGACTTGTTTTTTTTTTTACGTTCTACAAGTTGTATTAACATTCTCATGATTGCTACTCCAGCTAGTGATGGTGGCACTGTAACTACTGCCACACGTCTAGTATTTTGTACTACTGTTGGTAGCTCTAGTAGTATTTTTTAAGGCAGTGTTGGTTGCGATCGTGATGTCAGTGAGTGGGTAGTTATGATGTTTGTAGAAGTGGTGGGGGTGGTAGTGATGGCAGCAGTGGCAGTGCCAGTGGGTGGAAGAGGACTAAGGATACTTGCGTGAGCCCCAAACACTGGAGGGGTGGGAAGCAGGTGCCTGGGGGACCAACACACCAACTACTTATGTAGATTGTCTCTACCCTAACACACGCCGTAAATATTGGAAAACTCCTAACAATATCTTGCCCCGGTATCCGCCCTGTTTTTCTTCGCTTATTTACCACCAAAATACTCCCAGCGATTATGTAGATGGGCGGTGTTACTTCAGTAACATAGAAGGGGTGAGGGAGTTTACGCAAGACGCTGTTGGGTGTCAAACAACAGATACTGTTATTTTCCTGGGCTATTTTTCCCGTGTGAGGGGAAAAAGCACTCGCTGTTTCGGAGGTCATTGAGACTAAGAAGCCCACGGTGCAAGAATAACTGTACTCCAGGTACAAGGAATGATAAAAGTGGTTCGGGTACAGGTACCGTAGAAACAGGGTGTTTGGTATATATAGTGTGTGAAATGAGAGTAGAAATAGGAGCATATTTGTAAATATGTATGCAGAAAGTTTAGCGTGCAGCTTTAATGACCCTTGTGTAGTTAGTTGACTTTAAAGCTAATAAACCTAGCACCAGGGAAGTGACAGATGGCTGTTAAAGGGCGCGATATTATCTTATTATGAGTAAGTCAGTGATGACCAAGTCAACAACATTTGGGAATTTCAAAGTTTTTGAATTTGTAATTACTTATTTGTGGTAACAAACACTGCTGCGAATGTGACTTTCACCAGTTTTTAAGTTCTTATTTTTGTTAGTTACCTCAGTACAGCGTTCTTATTTTTGTTCTTATTTAAGTTCTTATTTTTGTTAGTTATCTCAGTACAGCGTTCTTATTTTTGTTAGTCAACTCAGTACAGCGTTTTTAACAATCTCTGTGAAGCAACATTATTTTTTAAGTGTTTCTTTTGGCATTGTGTTTCTCCTTACAGTTGACAAAATGTGGCCTCTTGTTCTTCCCTTTGGTGCAAAATTTATTCTATGCTAATTTTTTTTAGAATTAATTTTATGATCTTGTGGCTGCCTATATTTTCCCTTTTGTCGGCACTGATTGCTTTTTTTTTTTTTTTTTTTTTTTAATTTATATTTTGCAGTTTTGGAAACCATTTCGTAACCTGTCTTATGAAGTTTTTTTTTTATATTTTACAGCAATTTTTGTAGATAAATACTCCCTCCGCATATATGAATGTTGATCTATCGAATGACGACTTTTTATTCAACGTTTCACCATTCATATACATTGGACCCTCGGTTTTCGTTGAAAATTCTTTCCAGAATGTTGTTCGAGTGCCGTTACCGAAAAAAAAATTGTTCCCATAAGGACAAATGTAAATTAGATTAGTCATTTCAGACCCCCAAAAATACAATTACCAAAGCACTTACGAAAATACTCTTACATAATTGTTCGAATTTGGAGGTGAACGAAAACCGAGGGTCCACTGTATTTGAAGCCTTTTTTTTGTCAAGTTTACAAATATAACTTATACTTTTTTTTCCGTGATACGATGACGTGTTCTTCCTGTCATAATATATTTGATTTTCTCCCAGTTCCAATGCTCCGTTTATTTGAGTATTCTATTAATATATATTTTTTTCGTATTGGGGTTTAGCTTTCTTCCATTCCCATTAAGAGACTTTTACCTACAGTTAGCTGAATTAAATTCCGTCGTCAATTTGCCATAGTTCAATTTATCTTTTACGAATTCACAATAAAAAAAATAATATTGCATAGGAATGTTGCATCTTATTTAAACATTAGCGTAGGAGTTTATTCCTTGTAGATTAAAATGAATCATCGGGGAAATTACTGGTCCGCGTGGGACTCCACTGGGTATATTTTCCCAAGGGAATTATTTCTTATCCGCACTTCGCAGTATTTTCTCTCTCACAATCTGTCATCCATAGACACTGGATGTCATTACTCTTGTTTTGTTTTGTAGTTTCCAGATTACGAGACCTGGTCATGGACTGGGACGCGGGGGCGTTGACCCCCGGAGGAACACACTCCTCCCCTCCAGGTACGTCTTTGAGACCTGTAGAAATTTTATATTTTTTAAATCCATGTGTAATCACGCCAACAGTTTATTTGTCGAGCAATTTTCGCGACTTTCGAATTCGCTTAATAATTTGTGTTTATACGAGTCTTTGCCAATACGAAGCTGCATTGTGATACTTGCAACTTTTTTTTTTATCTCTTCTGGTGTATAACCAACTTCTGTTTTCCCTCTAACTTCTTTTTTCTCCATTTCGAGAACACTTAATAGCGAGACAAGCTTGTGGTTGGGCCTTTCCCAAACAACTTGCTATAAATATCGGCACAATGGAATTTGTAACTAATACACAGAATACCTTCTAGCATAGTCTCCCCAAGAAATTTTCCGAAGTTAAAAAAAAACAACAACTTAGTGTTGTCGTACACTCCTTCAAAGCCCAATGTGATATCACATCTGACTTTACGGCTTTAAAATTACTATTATTCTTATGACCACAAGGGTACCACAGCGCTGTTACGGCATTATTTTTGGACAGTTGCAGGTTCTTCGCCTCAATCATTCACTTGTTAGGGATTTAAATAATTTTTTCAGCCCCTTTCATATATAATCGTTCTATGATGCCTTGATTTAACTGCTTATATTTCGCTCACAGAGTCGGTGATTCTGGTTAAAAAATTATTTTTGTTTGTATTTTTACCTTCAATGATTGTAATCTTAATGATTATCTTTGAGGTGGGAGTGTGACTTAATATATTTTTTATGCTTCGAATTAAAAACAATGTTATAAATATTTATTAGAAAGAGAGGGGGAAGAGAGGGAGGGGGAAGAGAGGGAGGAAGAAGAGAAGGAGGGAGGGGGAAGAGGGAGGGAGGGGAAGAGAATGAGGGAGGAAGAAGAAAAGGAGGGAGGAAGAAGAAAAGGAGGAAGGAAGAAAAGGAGGGAGGAAGAAGAAAAGGAGGGAGGAAGAAGAAAAGGAGGAAGGAAGAAAGGAGGGAGGAAGAAGAAAAGGAGGGAGGAAGAAGAGAAGGAGGGAAGAAGAAGAGGAGGGAGGAATAAGAGAAGGAGGGAGGAAGAAGAGAAGGAGGGAGGAAGAAGAGAAGGAGGGAGGAAGAAGAGAAGGAGGGAGGAAGAAGAGAAGGAGGAAGAAGAGAAGGAGGGAGGAAGAAGAGAAGGAGAGAGGAAGAGGAGGAGGAAGAAGAGAAGGAGGGAGGGGGAAGAAGAGAGGGAGGGAGGGAGAAGAGGAGAGGGAGGGAGAAGAGGAGAGGGAGGGAGGGAGAAGAGGAGAGGGAGGGAGAAGAGGAGAGGGAGGGAGGGAGAAGAGGAGAGGGAGGGAGGAAGGGAGGGAGAAGAGAGGGAGGGAGGGAGGAAGGGAGGGAGGAGGAAGAGAGAGAGCCAGCCAGCCAATTGCCGCGTCCCAGTTGTTTAGGGTCTTTAAATTCTCTCCGTTAATGGTTATTGTGGCCGATTTTAGCGAGACGCGATCGGAACTTGACAGACATTAGGTACATAGCCGCGTGGGGGCCAGAGGTCGACCTTGAACACTATGTTACAACCACAGCATTGTTCTCCAGACCTTGACACAACCTTCAGTATCTCACTGCATAGTTGTTTTACATGACGATCCAAGAGAGGGGGACGACGCCCCTCCCCCTGCCTACAGGATGTGTGTAACGCCATTTGCGAAATACCAATAGGTATTTATTCTTCCTCTTTCGCTCCCTTGCTTAAATCTTACTATCCCTCATTCTCTTACAGCACACTGTTTCTTGTCCTCTCATATCCTTTGTCAGATTCTCTCCTCCTCGACATTCTCTCCCTCCTTCCCTATTTCTCCTTCATGAGCTCTGGCTGTGAGAGGTATCCCTCCATCAGGCGAAATTCAGAGTGAGTTTCTAGGCAGGGAGGCAGCCGGATGTGACCCCTCGGTAAACTCCATGCTGCTCCTGCTCTTGATGCTCCTGATCTAAACTGTCCTCTACTTCCTCCACTTCCTCCTCTTCCTCCACCTCCCTTCTCTTCCTCCTCCGTCTTTCCCTCCCTCCATCTCCTCCAATATGCTCCAGTCCCCATCAACTCACTCCATGTAGGCTGAATCACAGCTGATGGTCACAGCTGATGGTGTGGGTCGCGACAAGGAGAGATTCATCCTCGTGTGTAGGTACATCAGTGTGAGTGAGTGAGTGAGAGAGAGAGAGAGAGAGAGAGAGAGAGAGAGAGTGTGTGTGTGTGTGTGTGTGTGTGTGTGTGTGTGTGTGTGTGTGTGTTTGTTTTGCCCCTCTGTCGACTGTTTGCTTGTAACAGGAACAGTACAGGACCAAGAACTCCACCTCGTGGTACTCCACAGGTTACTCTTATCCTGATGCTTCGTTTCTCACTCTTTCTAGATACGAGTGCAGTGGCAGACCTACATTTTTGGGGCCCTGAAGCTTGAACTGTTATGCGGGCCCCTTCGCAACCCCTTCTCATACAGTAGATTCGAAACTTTTAAGCACTGTGAACTAAAGTTGCTTACGGGGCCCCTCGGAGATTAGGGGGCCCTCAAGCTTAAGCTTCATTAGTTTCCCAGTAGATCCGTCCCTGTACAAGTGCAGTGACTATCTAGAAATTAATGGACAGAGAATTGAGCCTCTACTTCCCCTTGCGTTGAATAATCTCTAGTTTAGCGCATTACAAATTTAATAAAAAATAATTTTTAAAGAGTAAACAGACAATACCCTGGCTGGAATCAGTACACAAGTAACTCGCAGCTTAAGAGAGGGGAAAAGTAATGACGACCATTGACACGTCCCCTAAGTGCGGGCTGTGAAATTATATCTTCTCAATTTCTATCCGCCAGCTGTTCCTCCATCCATTCAAGTACCTCGCCTGTCCCTCCAGACTGTTTTCCATGTGTATGCGGTACTATGTTTCAAGATTTTTGTAGCGGTCGAGGAATGGGCAATCAATCCATTCTTATCAGCAGACAGAGACTCAGGCAGGCAGTCTGTGAGTCTGTCACAGACTGAGACAGACTGAGACTGACTCACTCTCTCTCCCACACTCTCTCTCCCACACTCTCTCTCCCACACTCTCTCTCCCACACTCTCTCTCCCACACTCTCTCTCCCACACTCTCTCTCCCACACTCTCTCTCCCACACTCTCTCTCCCACACTCTCTCTCCCACACTCTCTCTCCCACACTCTCTCTCCCACACCTCTCTCCACTCTCTCCCACACTCTCTCTCCCACACTCTCTCTCCCCACACTCTCTCTCTCCCACACTCTCTCTCCCACCTCTCCCCATCTCTCTCCCATCTCTCTCCCACTCTCTCTCCCACACTCTCTCTCCACATCTTCCACTCTCTCCCATCTCTCTCTCTCCCACATCTCACATTCTCCCCATCCTACCACACACACCTGTACCTGCCATATCCAATTACTTTGGTCTCCTGCTCGAGAAATTCTCTCTCCAGGCCTCAATCAATTAGCTTCGTTAGGCCTATGTCCTCCCAGACCATGCCGGTAGGCTGGGTTGGCAATGACGTTGGCTAGATGAGCCGTGGTAAAAATAATAACGAAGTCGATGAAAGTGATAATGATAATGATGATGGTAATAATGACGATAATATTGACACTCATCATATTGATGATAATGACTATGATAACGACGATTTTAATGACGACGACGACATTACAGCCGGTAGGTCGTCTCTGCCAGGGTCTTAAAAACAAAAAGCGCCAAGAAAACACAAGTGGAGAAAAGTTAAATTAAAATTCGCTGCTCCTCGTAATTATTAAAAGAAGTGTGGGCTATCCTGGCTGAATTAAATTCCACCTCTCTTCTTCCCTCAGTCAGTGTCTCCCTGGTGCTCATTAGCGGAGCTCCAGGCACTGAGAGGGGGCAGGGAGAGGAGAGAGGGGCACAGGGAGAGGAGAGAGGGGCACAGGGAGAGGAGAGAGGGGCACAGGGAGAGGAGAGAGGGGCACAGGGAGAGGAGAGAGGGGCACAGGGAGAGGAGAGAGGGGCACAGGGAGAGGAGAGAGGGGCACAGGGAGAGGAGAGAGGGGCAGGGAGAGGAGAGAGGGGGAGGGAGAGGAGAGAGGGGGAGGGAGAGGAGAGGGCAGGGAGAGAAGGAGAGGCAAGGAGATAAGAGAGGGGCACAGGGAAAGGAGAGAGAGAGAGGGGGGGGGGCAGGGAGAGATGGGGCAGGGAGAGAGAGAGGGGGAGGGAGAAATGAAAAAGACCGGAATGGAGAAACAGGAACAGATGGAGGAAGGGATCAAGGGAGGGGGGAGACAGGCATGGAGAGAAATCAAACGAGACAGGTAAAGAAAATAGGAGAATAACAGGAACAAAGAAAAACAACCAGAAAGAGAGGAGGTTGTTTAGGAAGGGATGTTGAGTGAAAGAAAAGGGAGAACAAGAGAGAAGAATTAAAATTGTCTAATATATATAATATATAAATATATCCAAAATAGTTCTACAGAAGATTTCTGTAAGAATTACAAATCAAAGTTGTCAAAAACAAGGTGGAAGTTTGTCGCACAAAATTTAAAATGAACGACAACAGAGATCCAGTCGTAATGACACGATTGAAAACAAACCATATCACGGGTGGGGTTAGAACCCGCGGTCAGAGAGTCAAAACTCCAGACCGTCCAGACCAGTCAAACATTAGGAGTGCGCGCGCGCACACACTCAGGGCCAAGAGCTGTGACACGACCCTGCAGCCACAATTGAGTGCGCGCGCGTACACTATGTAACCCAGTATAGCCAAAGAAATAATCATTTATATTCAAGATTTATTAATTAAACAGTCTTTCCACCTAAAATTTTTACCACAACTACCACCACCATAACCACAACTACCACCACCATAACCACAACTACCACCACCATAACCACAACTACCACCACCATAACCACAACTACCACCACCATAACCACAACTACCACCACCATAACCACAACTACCACCACCATAACCACAACTATCACCACCATTATCACCACAAACGCTTTGTAGATATGAACAATGAGAGACGAGCAGAGATCAAAGAAGTTACGTTGACAGTACTGAGTGACTATAATAACTTCCCCAACCTGGTTAATAACTACATTTATCCAGTGAAAAATTACCCATTAAGTTAATTACCCTTCAATTTTTTTTTTTTATATTTTATTTAAAAAAACTTAACATACATGATACATAGAAATGGTATACAAATATGAAACGATTCTTTTCATAAGACATACAACTTCGTGCAATGATGAAATACACAATGAACTAACAAGAAACTTGTAATACTGTATAAGAATATTGACGACTGTTTTCAAACTTTACTATGCATCCCACCTCACAAAGTTTTACAAAACATGGTGGCTGCTATGTTAATTCTCCACCTAATTGCATTTCAGTTGTCTTCAAATATTTTTACTCCATATTATAGCTGATACAGAATAACTTAAGCTCAAATAAACTTATTTTTCTACTGAAATCGTGTATTCTTGTGACATATAATACTACAATGTAGTACATCAATGAAAAATGCCACACCAATAGATGCCAAAAACCGCAACACTAGATACATGACATCCAATTATTCCCGTGCACCCTATATGACTTACATACCTTATACATGACATACATAAAAGAGCATAACTTATATATAATGTCAAAATACACTTGAAACAAACCAATACCCTTTGTCACAAGGGTGCATCTTTGTCACATGCAAATATATCTACCAAACACATAAAACTAAAGCAGGCCCTAAACCCTGTACCTTATTATACAAAACAGGTACATGAGTCTAATATTTTGTATTCCCTACGTCATCATCCAACAGAGAAGCTCCCATACTCATACTCCAGACCCATGCCTTCCGACCAAGAAAACCGTCAGGTAAACCCACTCAATCCCTTACAAAAAGATTAACCCCTATAATCAAAACCTCCCCCACTGAAAAGCCACCCCCTGCGTCATTAGTCATCCCAACCCCTCCATGCACACATACCCTAAAACCCCTTATCTCCCCACAACCGCTAAAATTACCTTGATAATTAAAATCCCCTCTCACTATGACCCAACAGACACACCTCCCCACCTAGAACTACACCCTAATACACATCCAAAACTCCACGCTCACTCATCATACCTTAACCAGGATGAGCTTACCTCCTACCACGTCAAGCCCCTTCATTCTACAATACATCCCGCAAAACCATGTTCCTATACTCATCAGAAAATGCAGACTCCCATTTACTCCATACACCACCCGATTCCTGCATTTACTCCTATACATTGTGCCCCCATAGCTCTAATCCTTTCCCCCACCCTTGCTCCTCAGTCTCCAGGAGACACACACGAAATCCACCATTAAATACCATAAACCCCTGCTTCTCTATCACCCACCCTCGTATATCCATACTCATAGCCCTCAGTACTGAAATACCCCACCCCCTATTTTCCTCAACACCCTGCCTATCCATTCTCTCACCACCCCAGTTCCTCACAAAATATATGCATGCATCACTGTTTCTTGCAACCCACATCTTTACAGCACCCATCTCGAACAATGCCCATCCGACATAACAATGCCTTATCTGCCACCACCCCATGTAGAAACCTATACATTAATTCCTATCCCCAGCCCTAATCCTCATACCTTTCAAACCCTCCAGATCAATCCCCAATCATACATAGGGTATTCAGCCACCCTCCAATCCCATCCTTCCCCACACGCGACCTCCAAAACACTAGCCTTCACTTCTTTCACCCTCCTCACAATCACCAAATGCCGCAATATATCCCAACACATCCCCAACGATACACCCCACCATCTGTGCACCTCCCGCTCCACCGCTCCCACGGTGCCCCCTCAGTGCCTCCCAGCCGCACCATACACGTAAATTCACTATTAAATACCATAACCTCATGCTTATCATCCACCTCGTATATCCATACTATAAATTTCAGTACTGAAATACTCTACCCTCATTTTTCTCAACACTCCTGCTTCATCTTATTCTTCTTCACTACCCCTAGTTCTCACAAAATATATAGTATGTATCATTGTTTTTAGAATTTCCACATTTTATAGTACTCTTATTCGAATACGTCATCTGATATAATAATGCTTTATTCTACTACTCCTAATGAAACTTATATATTACTCCTTTATCTCAGCTCTTAATCTCTCATAATTTTCTAAACTTCCAGATCAATCCCTAATCATACATAGGGTATTCAGCTACCTCTAATCCTATCCTT